>MU105902.1:0-21280 GCA_012274485.2 Sinapis alba | reverse complement strand
TACCCACAACAGATTCAAGCCGTTGGCAGCTATAGCAGTATGCTAGGATCATTACACTTGTCGATAGATCATGATCTTGTAATCTCTATAAGAGAACCTAAGCTTGTAACAATGAAGTTAAGAAAGATTTAATAACGAAAAGTATTCATCTTCTTCACATACTCTCTCTATTTTTCATGTTCAAAGCGGACTTGCCGGGGATGAAGAAAGAAGAAGTGAAGGTAGAGGTTGAAGACAAGAACATACTTCAGATAAGCGGAGAGAGGAGCAAGGAGAACGAAGAGAAGAATGACAAGTGGCACCGTGTGGAGAGAGCAAGTGGGAAGTTTATGAGGAGGTTTAAGTTGCCCGAGAACGCGAAGATGGAAGAAGTGAAGGCGACAATGGAGAACGGTGTGCTAACGGTTATGGTACCAAAAGCGCCTGAGAAGAAGCCTGAAGTCAAGTCTATTGATATCTCAGGCTAAGTCACTGTCGATGATGAACACATTGATGATTTGGTGTGTGGAGTAAAACGTGTTTGTTGTTGCTTTAAAAAGTTTGTGTGGGTCTTTTGTATTTTTCAAAAAAATCAAGAATATTGTATTGTAATGAATAAACGAATGTTTCTATCAGCATAGGATATTTCAGGCCAAGCTCTCAAGAAATCAAAAGAAACAATCAAGACGAACGCTAAAGAATTTCAAAACTTATTTGATGTGAAACCTCTTTTTGTAATAAACGAAACACATTATTTTCGACATGCCTCGTAAAGAGGACCTTAAATATCTTCTGACGTCTATATGGTATATCAAATCATAATTTTCTTATGTTCAAAAAAAAAAAAATCATAATTTTCTTCTTTTTTTTTCTAAGATATGGTCTTTTTGAAACCTCAGTTACACATCATTTTATAGATTATTTGGTAGATTTGGAAGTAAGAAATAATAAACTTCTCAATATAAAAACACACTTCCAATCAATATTCTGCAATTTGCTTCTCTTCAAACAGAATGCTGGATGAAAGCAGACTTCAAAGAAGAGAAGGATTTCAATGATCATCCTAACGAACAAATTATTGAGACAGCCTCTCCTTTGATATTATAAATCTCGATTTGTTAAATTGATGTTTCATAGAAGATCGTGGCACATTTAATAGTTTAGAATAGAGTCCTATGATTAAATGGGTAATGAATCACTTGAATTTTTTTTGGTTGCAACAGAAACCTCTTGGTTTACATGTCGAGATGGAAGGATTGTTTTGAGTTACATTGTGTCTGAAAGATATTGAAATCTCTACGATCCCAATGGAGACTAACTACTTAAATTTAGTGGATGTGATTATAAATTTGGTCGACTGGCTAGCTTTCGCTTCAGAGATAAAAGCCTTTTGTTTTCTATAGAATAATTTTGAGAATGTGAACTTGATTCATATCTCCATGGCCAAGAATGTCGTATAAATTTTAACTAGCAAAGGAAGCTAGGACAAGAGGCTTATTTTTCTCTCGATATAAATAGAATTGCTCTTCAAAATGACATTTCTATCTATGAAAACTTGATTTAAATATATGGACCATTGACATTTAAAAATTATAATGCAAGAACTTAGATATTTTTTATTTATGCAAGAGGACCTTAGACCATGTACAATGGTTTCAACACATAACACTCTTCACATCATCTTTTTTTTTCCACTTAATAATTCAGCATCCATTCATTTTTTATACTCTAGAATGATTTGTTTAATAAAATTCAACACCATACTTTGCTATTTGTTTATTTTACCACTGCATATGATCTTATATGGTGTAAATCATGTACTCTTAATGAAAAGTTTATACTGAAAAATAAGAATTTAGAACAATTCCAACTGAAAATTCTCATTTGGTATCTAAAAATAAAATAAATAAAAACTGTAAAATGTACAAGAGAGACATATACAAATTCACTTTAGATACTTTTTTAACAAAGGAAAACTGTAAATATTTGATTTAAAAGATACCTTTAGAACTTCATTTATCCATCTATCATATTAAGAATGTTTTTGTTTCTCCAAAAATAAACAAAAATTTAATTAATTAACTAAATATATTAAAATAACAGTACTTTGTGGTTGAGAAACTCAATTTGAGATCTTTCCACATAAGTTGCTCTTGGATATTGACGTTTATATTTACTTTTTTTTCTTAAAATATTTCATTTTAATTTTTTTTTGTTACATAAATAATATCGTTTTTAAATATCAATACAAATTATATTTATTTTTAGTTTAATATTAATTGCAACTGCATTGATTTTATTAATAATATTACTATTTAAAATATTATTAGTTAAATATGTATAATTAATATAAACCTAAATGCATTGACTCCTTTTAATTTGTGTAAAATATATTTCTTCCATTTCTTAATACATGACATTTTAGTATTATGAATATAAGTTAAGAAAATATTTAATTTTTTAAACTTTTTAAATAAAAAATCATTAATTATTTATGTAAATATATTTCAACCAATAATAAAATAAAATAGAATGTATAATATCTTTTGTCACATAACATCAAATGTTTATAAATTTTACATAACATTAACTGTTTATAAATTTTATCAAAAAAAACTGAAAGTTTCGTATAACTGTTTATAACATTAACTGTTTATAAATTTTACATAAATTTTTTGAAAGTTTCATATAATTTATAGCAAAGAAAAATTTCTATAACATCATGTATAAAATTACAACATGAGGTTGCGTATCCCAAGTCGCCTAATAAAAACATTATTGAGTAATATGATAAGATTCGTGATCGTTCTCAACCTCTCTGTCTCGTTACAACTTACAAATTTAATGCAATGCTTATTCGGTAAGCAATCTGCCATTGAATTCGTATTTAATATTCTTCTACTTGTATTGTCTCATAACCATGTGAACTCGTATTAACCAACTTGGAGTTATATACACCTAACCACCAAATCACATTTAGTAAGAAGACTACGAACACAATTTCAAATTACAACTAGCCATGAGTGACGAGTGATAGCTACTTATAACTCGTCTTTGTGCTTATTAAATCTCCAACAGTCGGAAATAATCATCGTATTTTATTTTGTCGTTTATAAACACAAAATTCCAAAAAAAGAAGGATTACTAAATAATAATGTGGAGAATTCAAATCAGTATTTTTCTTGGTAAGAAATTCAAATCAATATTAATTTAACTTATATGTACACGTAAGAGAAAAAAATGAATCCGATACGATCATGCATCACGAGATTCTCATTCAATGGCTACGTCCTCCCCGATATGTACCGGTGGTCGATGAACCGGTTCCGGATCCAGAACCGGAACCTTTTGTCGAGACACTCCCTGTCCCTGAGCCTCTGCTTCCAAAGTAAAGATCCGACAAGTAATTCCCTATGTCTTCAGGGGTATATCTGACATTAAACCCATCTCCTCCCAAACCGAACCGGTTTATCTCGCATAACTCGTTGCAAACCAGCATAAGCTTATGACTCAACGACACTTTGATATGATCCCTAAGTTTCGGGTCGGGTATGACCCACGATATCTGTTTCCTGTACGACGCCTCGAACTCGTCGTCGAACCTAGCGAACAACTCATTAGCCTCCTCCGGCGTGATCTCCTCCTCCGCTGGATATTCCGGTAATGACGTCAGCACTTTCCCCCACGCGAGCTTCTCGAACTTATCCGCGTACTGCTTCACCTTCCCCTCGTGCCTCACCACCCAATCTTCCCCTAGGAGGAGCTTCAAGCTAGACGTTTGGACCTTTACGACGACGTATTGAAGATTGTTAGCGAGGAAGAGGTAAGACAAAGCGACGTCTTTATACGGCTGAGCTTTACCGTCGATTTTGCATAGCGTGAGAAGAATCACCCACGCGATCCGTACGGACACCGGAGACGAGTAGAAATCCTCCGGATCAGCATCGTCTCCGCCGCAAGATCCCGGCAAGGGAGACGGCACGTTCATCTGCCAGTTCTCGAAGATTACGGCGATGGACTCGCTGTAATCAACGAGGAATGAGAGGTAGTTCATGACGTAACGCGTCAGAGGATGAACGCCGCCGCCGGTGACCGGCGTTTTAGACGTTTCTTTCTGAATCGCCGTTTCGAACGCCGTCATCATCGTCCTAACGGCGTCACCGAGTTTAGCTAACGAGTTGATCACCTGAGACCTAACCGCGGCGGCTGAGTCGAAGTAGAAGATCGTTTCGATCTCAACGTAGAGATTCGCGAGCGTTTCGTACATATCAAGAAACCGAAACATTTTCTCCGGTGATAGTTTCTTGATCTTCGCGGCGTTTTCCGGGAAGGTAAAAAGCGTTAAAGCTCCTTCTTGTGTTATATCTGTGAAAGAGGATTCGACTATGTTAATAGAGGAGGAGAAAACATGGTCAGCGAGAAGTCTCTCGCCGAAGAAGAGGGACCGAACCGCTAACTTCGCAGCTCGTAGCCACGACCTGATCTTCGAGTCGAGTGTCTCCCAGTCCATCTTTTGAACCTGATGGAGAGTGAGTCTCTCCACGGCTAAGTTGTGTAGCGTCTCCTCCACTATTGATCTTCTTACGGTTTTGTAAACTTTGACGCATTCCTTGGCGTATCCCGTGGAGATCATACAGTCCGCGATCGTTTTGAGATCGTCCATAGCGTCAGAGTCTCCGCTGGAGAATCTTTGATCGTCTCCGTTTTCCGAGTACGAGGTTTCGTCTTCGGAATCGGAGACACTAGTTGTAGTCGAAGTACTGAATCTTGACGTTCTGTAAGATGACCGTACAGAGACGCTTTCAGGGTCGAGATAGTCCCGGTTCGTGTTCAACACGCGGCGAAACTCTGACTCGAGAAGCTTCATCGCAGACTGCATCAGATTATGAGCGTACACGAGCTTCTTCGAGGAGGCGTTAACGGCAACTAAACGGTGCATGGTGCTTTGCAAATGTTTAACGGCTTCAACGAACTCCTCTGCTTCGCGACGGCTGTTGGTGGAGAAGAGGAACTCTTCGGAGGAAGAGGAAGAAGAAGTCCATTTGGATATGACGGTGTTTATGTTGCTCATACATTCCTGTACAGCTGATTCGGCTAGGGATTGGTGAGCTGGTTGTTTCTCAGGTGGAGGAGATGATCGGAACAAGTTCTTACCCATTCTTGAAACTCTGTTTTGTCTTTGCTCTGTTTATTTCGTTTTAAAACCCCTCTCTCTCTATTTCTGTTAAGAATATACTTTGTTTCTTTTGTTACTTAACAGAAAAGAAAAATTTCTTGTTTATTGTTTGTAATCCAAGTAAAGCAGGCAGAGGTTATATATATAAATATGTTATAAAGTAGTAGCGTATGTGTATGTGAATGCGTACATATAGTTTGTGTGGAGGAGAAATGTTCATTAGTCAAACGCGGTTTGTCAAATACGACATGACATTGTTTAAAGTCAGACTTCTGACAGAAGTTACATTCATTGCTTTGTTCATCTGCAGCTGTTGATTTTTGTTAAGTTACCGTTTCAATTTTAAATGCAATTAAACAATAGAGTATTACTTGTAGTTTTTTTATGTCAACAAATATATACTATTAATTGTAATTTTCTAGTAACTGAATGAACCAAAGAAATGTTGCAAATACGAATGCATAGAATTTTATGTTAATACTTTATAAACCAACTGTGCTAAACAGTTGTTTTGGGCTAGTAGTTGAACTCGAACCCAAAGATTTTAAAAAGGTTTGGAACTTTCGAGTGATTTTTCGACAAAATAACATTTTATTAAATAGGATGATTTTATTATGTAATAAGAATTGTATTACATCAATGTTGGTCCGTCTGTTATAAATTGTTTCTTTAGTTTCGTTTTGACAGTTTGTATTTAATTGTATGCTGTTGTTTTTTTGTAAACGGATCTAATGAAAATTAACCTATTATGTTTGTAACTGTTAATTAGCTTTCTACAATAAAATATGTTAGTTAGTTAGATTTGTGAGGAAGGTTCCCTGTTGTATGTTAACTTGCGTCATGCCGCCACATAAGTGAAAAAAAAATCCATAGGTTTCAAAGTTGTTCAAAGATACTTCCTCCGTTTCATATTATTTGTAGAAAAAAAATTGTTTCAAAATAAGTGTCGTTTTAGAGTTTCAATGCAAAATTCATTAATAAGATTCATAGGTAATTGTGTTTTTATTTTTCTATTGGTTGAAATATTGTTAGGTGTATAGGTAATTGTGTTTTTATTTTAGAAATATACAAAATCATATATTTTCTTAATATGTGTGAATAACCTTAGAACGACAAGTAAAATGAAACGGAGGGAGTACTAAACTGCCTTGCTACGACTACTAATTCATTTTTTCTCTGTCTCTTTTAATTACTTAATGCTTAACACAGGGGCCGGTTGAGAACACAATACAAAATTTTCCATCTGAAAACATTTAAAGTTTCATGAATAAAGGGAATATAACTAATTAAATATTAAAAAAACTGTTTTGTAACTTTAAGACATACTCCCTCCGTTTCATATTAGTTGTCGTTCTAGGTTTATGCACACAGATTAAGGAAACATTTAATTTTACATATTTTCAAAATAAAAATACTATTACCAATACACCTAACCATATATCAACCAATAGAAAAAATAGAATAGAGAATATTACCAATAAATTTTGCATTGAAAACCGAAAACGACACTTATTTTGAAACAAAAATTCTACTCCAGAATGACATCTAATTTGAAACGGAGGGAGTATGATATATACTAAACTAAGCTTTTATTAGTTTACAACAAAAAAAACTTAAGCTCTTACATTGTGATTTCAATTATAGTTAGTCGTATCCTAATCCTATTTGTTTAGATGTTCCGGAGACTAGTTGTCTTATGGTTTTAGTTATAGAATGACAGTACTAATCAAACAACCAAATGAAACGGAAGTTACAAAGTTCAACCTGATGTAAATATTTAATTATATGCTCGAAGAATATTTTTACAAATGATTTGTTCATGAAGTTAGTTACCACCTAGCTGGAAAAAATACAATCCGTAATGTTCACCGAAGGAGGAGCTTGTTCTCGTTGTCTTCTTTCCCTCATCCCTCTACTTTATTGCCTAGATCGTTGTTTGTTGTCTTCTTTTTCGCATGTAACTTACATGGTCAGGTCGGATCTGAGATTTTGAGGATTTAAAACATTTTTTAAAAACTTTAGTAATTTTTGGGGTCGAGATTAATATTTGGAAATTTATACTTATAAAAAAGTCTGTAAAAATTTTGAAGACTAAGACCAATGTTTTATTAGGATGTGTCCAAAATCGGTTATAGTAATCTAGATCGGTTGTTTCTTTTAGGTCGCGGAATCTATAACTCTGATTTATAAAATTTAATATATAATTTTTTAAAAAGTAACTGAGAAACTTAACGATTTGAGTTTTTTTTGTGGGAGTGAAGGCATTACTTATTTGAGGTTCTATACCGATGGAATTGCCCTTACCGACGAGGGATAAAGCCAAAGCCTCCATTCATTTTAAAAAATGTACGTATGGTCATTCTCCATGGCCCCTGGTGATTTGGAATATACAGACTCTAGAGCCGACGACTTGCTTTCTTTAAAAAAAAGACCACTTAGTTTTTGTTTTTGTCCGATGATAATAATGTAACAAGACTTTGACCTTACAAAAAACACATACAAAAAGCTTGTCCCGCCCGACCTAAGCATACTTTTATAAACATTTTATTTTAATAGGATTGATTCTAAAGTGCTTTAGAATATTTACCTAAAGATACTCTATAACTTCAAATATGATTTTTTGCTCTCTAAAAATGAATTTTAAAACTTCAAATTTAAAATTTCATCTTTTTATTTGTATTTTGGTATTTGCAATTACACATTCTATTTATAATTCTTAAATATTTTCTCATTTCTCATTTTAATCTTTAAAAAAATTATATCTCATTAATCTTTAAATTTATTTCTATAAATTTAAGTTTTACACATAAAATCAAATAAACATTTTAAAACAAGATTTATATTGTTTTAAAAGTAAAATTAGACAACAAAATATTATAAAACAAACTTAATAATTTTTTTTAAAAAATGTATATGAAGACATAATTATTATAGAAATTTAAATATTACAACAACATTAATAATCTGGTAAATTTGCTCTGGAAGCTCCAAAACCTTCAAAATATAATGACGGGATGCATTATAATGCATAACATGATCATTGAGGATGAACATAATATCAATACACTGATAAAAGATACAAGATCAGTGGCAGAAGCAACGGTTGAAATGACGGAAAATGAAGATATCCGTTTTCAACAATTTTAATCTACAAATTGAAAATAAAAAGAGTCATTTCTTACTTCAAAATGCACTAGTTGATAACATATGGAAACATTACATAAATAATTTTATGAAATAATATGGTATTTTGCTTGTAGTTTAATATTTAATTATGTATTTATATTTCTACTTTTATATTTTAATATAAGTTTTTATTAATTAATATTGTTGTAATATTTTTATATATGTGTTAAGTTATTTATAAAAGTTTTATAATTTTTTTATTAGTTGTGACAAATATAAGGAGTTAAGGACCATAGTGTAAAATACAAATAATTTTGAAGTTAGTTTTAAATTTTTATTTTTAGAGAAGAATATTTTGAAACTTCAAATATAGAGTGTGTGAAATCTTTTTGGAGATGCTCTTATGCAAGGATCCTAACTTTTTTTAAAAAATATTTAATATAATAAAACATAATATTCTCAAAATATATATAGTATCTAAAATTATATAAGTTGTAAGCGAATAAAATATAAAATTATACAAATATGTTATAAATCAAATGATTATGGATGGTCCATAACCGAGGAAATGATTCCGAGTCCACCATTTCTAGGAAATGATGTTGAGGCCTGTTCAGCCTTAAGCTCGGAGTGACACTGGAGTGAAGTGAGTAAGCTTGGTCGAAACCAAGCTTATCCAAGGCTGGAACCGCACTTATCCATAGCCGGACCAATCCATCCTTATCCTGGCCGAGAAACAAGTCGGTTCATCCTTATCCATAGGCGCATGGAAGATTTCCATTTATCTTGTCCTTGGAGAATATTCACTTTGCCATTTATCTCATTTCCTTTGTAGTTATCTTTAGTACTTGGACAAAGTCCCACATCGCCTATAATGTAGTATATGTCGGCCATGGTTCCATATATAAGGAACCATGGCCTTGTCCATTATGAATAACACAAGAACACATTACACACAAAGCATTCGACCATCTCTTCTCTTCTCTTCCTTCTCGATTTCTTTTTCTTGTTTCTATCAAACCTCAAGCTAAGGTCATCAATATTACAACACGTTATCAGCACGATCAAGACTCATTCAGACCACGAGCTTGCAAAGCCAAAAGAACAGCCTCAATTCGTGATCAGCCTACCATCCAGCCGGCTCGCCAAGAACCCTAACCTAGAAGCCGACTTTCCTTTTTACTTACCTAGCCGATTTGTTCTTCATATCCAAACTCTAATATCTACTTTGAATTGTCTTTGGATTTATTTAAAGGTTATACAAATCAGGAAGCTCAAATCCACACAAGACTAAGGTAAGTCATCATTGAACCTATGCTTGAATGTTTTCGATTTTGAAGTTGCTTGAGGTTTAAGACTTTGATCCGATTAGGACAATTAGAAAAAAACCTAATCCTTATTTAAAACAAACTAAATCGAAATCCATTAGGTTGTTAGATTACCAAATTCAAACTTTAATCAGCCTTATTGAATTTAAGATTGATTGATTCTAGGATAGATTTATTAATCCCTTGAAAGATCATAGTTACTAGAATCAAGAACCCTAATTAGGTCAGCCTTGATTGATTTTCGAAATTGCTTGATTGATAAGTTTATTTGATCCCTTGAAAGATCATAAGTTGCTAGAATTGATTCATGGTTCTAAAGGACCTTGAAATCCTTAAATCCTAAAGATTGATCCAAACTTCATCACATCCTAAATCTGATTTGTGTTTGTTATGAAAATCAATAAAGGGCCTTGAAAACCCTAAATTCGAAATTGCAATATCAAAGGGCCTTGAAACCCTCAAATTTCGATTTTAATTGATAAATCCCATTGGCTAAGAGTTAGGATCATTCATGCATCATATTGCTAATACTTTCATAAAACATCATTGAATACAACTTGATTAGATTTGAATGCATAAATGAAGATGTTAAGATATACATTGATTAAATGCTAAAATAAATCCCAAAACTAAAACCTGATCAACCCGGGACATATCCCATGCGGGATCAACCCAAAACCTAAGGCTGCCCGGTTCGACCCGGGACACTCTCTATCCGGTACAACCCGGGACAATCTGTCCGGGTGAGACCATGGTCGAGGAACCTTGTCCCAAGTCGGGACAGGCCATCCATGACCAAAACCCATCCGGGAAAACCCAGAGAAAACCCCAATCTAGGACACCCAATCCATGATGAAACCCACAAACCTTATGGGACAACCCGGGTTAAGACCGGGACGACCCATCCTAGAACCTGTCCAATTCTAGGCGCAACCTACCCGATTGGAACCTGAACCATCCCATGCGATTGCCCAACCTATCCAAGGCACTTAGGCCTGAAAATATCATTCCCAAAAGGACCTTGAAAATCCTAAACTCAAAACCGTATGCATCATATGCATTAGAGACATATAGAAACTGCCATCTAGGTACATTGCATCATCTGACCTAAACTTGGCCGATTGGCACTTGATTGAGATGCATTTATTTGAATCATCCTAAACTCTTAAAACTGATTGGCATGACCACAGATGTCGAGAAATTTGGACTACAATATCCTAAAATTCTCTGGTGAGAATTATCTTGAATGGGCATTGAACACCTCAATGTTGCTAAAGTCAAGAGGACTTGGTAGATGCATTCTCCAAGAAAATTATGCAACTAAAGGTGATAAATTAAGAGCCATAGAAATTATGCGCAACCATCTCACTGAAGGTTTAAAGGACCTTTACTCAGACATTGAGAACCCTCATGACCTCTGGACAGTTTTGAAAACTAAATACACAAAAGTGTTATTACCAAAGGTCAGAGATGAGTGGACAAACCTCAGATTCCAGGATTTTTAATCCGTGGAAGAGTACAATTTTGCCTTGACCAAACTGGTCCATAGGCTGAAGTTTTGTGGTGAGGATATAAGTGACAAGGAGTTGAGAATAAAAACATACTCAACCTTCCCCCCCAGGGAACATGTTATCGCAAAGCCTATATAGGAAATTCACCACATATAATGATTTGCTCTCATGCCTACTGATTATTGAGCAAAATGATAAGGCACGAGAAAGAGCCAGTGAGATGAGACCTCCTAAAGCCAAAAGGGCTAGAAATGACAAAGGAGAAGTCCAAGAGAGCCAAGTACCACAAAAGAATGAAGTGGCCGGACTGTCCAAACCAAACTCGACATCTTGACCTCATGTTTTCTAGTTTTAAATCTATGTGTTGATACTGATTTATGCATTGTTTTTATTTAATGATTTTGTTTTGAATCTATCTTATTTGATTTTATGAATGATATTGTGTTTTAAGAAAGAAAATGCCAAAGAAGAAAATCAGCCAAAAGAGTCCATGGTTTCTTAAAAGACCACGGCCAAAGGCATAATGACCAAAGGGCATGAAAATTATGGTCACCCATACAAGTTCATTGAAATCTTGAAAGTTTCCCAAAAAAGAGAAACAATGGACAAAGGATAATATAAATCCCCTTCAAAAATCGCCTAAGGCATTCAGTTGGTCAAAGAGTATATGATCCAAACTATGCTAAGGATCAATAAGAGACAAAACCATGATGAACCAGGCTGGTTACCCCACAAAAATTAAGACACAAAGGCATTGTCCTTCCTGGTCTAGGACCTGATGCAAAGATTGATAAAAGGGACACAAAGTGAAATCCCTTGAATGTCTCATATAAAATGTAGAGGATACATACTAAGGCTTTAATAATCCAAGCATCACGAATTGGAAGTATGATCATGAGGGGGAGTGAAGACAAACCTTTTTGGTCCATGACCATACTACAAACTTCGTGAACTATGGTTGAAAAACCATGAAAGACAAATAGCTTGGTTGAAACAAATCATACAAAGTTATATTAGCCAAAGGTTAATGGGATGGACATTACAAAATGATTATACATCAGGCCATATGAACAAAGCATAGATATTCCCATATCATATCAAATAAGGGTCATGACCAAACATAGACCATCTTAAGAGATTTAATAAAGTCACCACAGCCTTATGATTATTAAAGATGGAATCATTATGGATGATTGGGAATATATGTTGGATAGGCACATGAATCTCCCACGACTAAAAGTATCCTGGGCCATATGACAAAACATGGGTGACCTAAGAGTGGCCAAAGACCCGGATTACAAAAGAGAAATGTAACCCGACCATCCAACATCATTGGGAGATATAAGCTGGATAAATAAAGATAAGAAAATGATATTAACCATCAAAAGGTCTTGGTGAGATCCTCGGACAAACAAGTATGATTGTGGACGTCCAAGCAAAGAAAGAAATCACAATGCTAGCTATATATAGACACCAAGACACACTGACCCAAAAAGAAAGAATGACTAAAGGTCATACCAGCTTTTGCACCACAAGTTTGATGTCCTAGAGAGACACAACCAAGTTGCTACAAAGTCTATAAAAGATAGACTAAATGAGTTCCATGAAAATAAGAATCCTCGGAAAGAATAAAGGAAGGTGCATAAGACATATCCGAGGTCATTAAAAGGGAAACAAACCAAACAATGAGATAAAGGCTGCGCAACTAAACAAACTATGATATCAGGCCATGTGACTTGGGACGCCAAGTTACAAGGTAATAAAGAGGTCATAGAAAATAAAATCTCGAGATCATGTTTGGGACAGAATGGAACCACATACTAATGTGTCGACACACAGATGGATATAAATAATGACCAAATGTAAGTAGCACTTGGAACATAAAAGATAAAAGAGGATCATGACACACATAAGGATGCATCCATAAAGACAAATTGAAGTCAGAAACATATGTGATCCAAAGTATATAAGATGGGTGTATTGGCCGTATAGAGCACCATCAAAAGAATCCAGTGAATAGATGGATCTTGTGAGGAATAAACAAAACCGTAGAAAAGGATAAAACCTAATCAATGGCCGGTTGCACAAGGACACTCACAAGAAACCAAGGGACAGAAAAATAAATCCCTATGTGGTGGATGCTACTACAAAATCCAAACTAATAAAATAGCTGGTCATAAAGAAATTGGATTTACACATGATAAAGTGTAGTAAGCATATGAATCATTGGACAAGAGGATATCTTTTGATTCCAAAGATATCTATGAAATGAACATCAAATGTTCATAAGACATTCATAGACTGGATATGGGTTGGATACAAATACTAGTTGAGGAATCATAAATGAGCCAACCATATTAGTCCATGGAAAAGGGCATAAACCCTTGTGTTTAAACTTAAACTTATCAAAGAAGAATAGTTGGTACTGACTATCAGATGGTACCCACTCGAACCATAAAAGAAATGATATGACTTAAACATGGTCATATATGTACTTACCCTGGTCAGAACAAAACGAGTAATGGATAGAACCAGACTCATTCCGGCTGGTCGACCATAGGATATGACCGGACTCATTTCGGCCGGTCGACCATAGGACATAACCGGACTCATTCCGGCCTTATCGACCATGGCCCGGGTTCACTCCGGCCTAGTTGCCCACAACCCGGACTCACTCCGGACCAGTTGTCCATAACCCGAAATAATTCCGGCCTAGCCGTCTATAAGGGGCATTTTTGATGGTACAAGTATAAAAGGGCTTGGATAAAGTCTATTGACCAAATGCATATCAATATGCATAGCTACTGCCCAATAAAGATTCAAAGGAATCAGTACCAATGAATATTATGAATAAATCTCAGTACCATTATACTTAGCCAATCATGGCAAGTAATACAAAGTATATGGATACCCCATGATTCAGTCAAGAATGGTATAACCACAAGTTGTGAAATCGTGGGAAATGTTTTGACATGGTATATGAACCACAATCCATGTACTAAAAACGTTCCTAAGTATAACCGTGGTTAAAGAGAACCAGGAGAAAGATCAACAGAGTGGACATGAGTATGTCCATCCTTTGGACATATCAGTAACATTGATGGATACAAAGAAAATCGGTATCCATAAAGGCCACTTGCTCATAAGCTTATAGTTTGAGCCATTGTAGCCATAATTAAAGATAGTCCGATTATGGACATCTATAGATTACTAAGGTATGATCTTAAGCATCGACCACATCATGAGTATATAAGTAAATACATTCTGAAAGTTCCAGAATGGAACAATCCTGAGTACACCCGGAAAGAGAATATATACCAGAACTAATACTTGTGGTCGAGACCTAATAAAGTATAAACAAGAAATGGATCAGTTAGTCCATGAGTGCATCCGACTAAAAGAGTTTACAAATGGTCGGATAGCCTAAGGCATACATATTAGCCATGAATCAAATCCCCAAGAGACATTAAGAAATGAAGGATTAGAAATGGCCCAAACGGCCACCTTCAGGGAAGTATAAATCAGGGGAAGTAATGTGTGTTGTACTCTTTTTCCTTTACCATGGTTTTGTCCCACTGGGTTTTCCAGGTAAGGTTTTAATGAGGCAACATTAAGCACATTACAAAACTCTATACGGTTATGGCATCCAAGGGGGAGTGTTATAAATCACATGATTATGGATGGTCCATAACCGAGGAAATGATTCCGAGTCTACCATTTCTAGGAAATGATGCTGAGGCCTGTTCAGCCTTAAGCTCGGAGTGACACTGGAGTGAAGTGAGTAAGCTTGGTCGAAACCAAGCTTATCCAAGGCTGGAACCGCACTTATCCATAGCCGGACCAATCCATCCTTATCCTGGCCGAGAAACAAGTCGGTCCATCCTTATCCATAGGCGCATGGAAGATTTTCATTTATCTTGTCCTTGGAGAATATTCACTTTGCCATTTATCTTATTTCCTTTGTAGTTATCTTTAGTACTTGGACAAAGTCCCACATCGCCTATAATGTAGTATATGTCGGCCATGGTTCCATATATAAGGAACCATGACCTTGTCCATTATGAATAACACAAGAATATATTACACACAAAGTATTCGACCATCTCTTCTCTTCCTTCTCAATTTCTTCTTCTTGTTTCTATCAAACCTCAAGCTAAGGTCATCAATATTACAACAAAATATACATTTTGGATGGAAATCGGGTCTAGCGTTTGACTATGACTTGCGAGTATCTATCCAAATAACCTGTTGAACTTTTTTTAATCCACGAACTGAAAACAATAATAAAATGTCTGCAGTCGAATTATCTTATTTGACCATAACCGAAAACATAACAAAAACACTATAATAAGACTTAAGACGTTTTCTTGGTGAAGTTATTAATTCGTAAAACATAAGGCGGCTTCAAAAAAAGAAAGAAAGGTCCATACTTCACATCGTGTCCCAGATTAAATATTCAAAAACAATTTAAATCGCATCACAGATTCACATATATTTTGATTAATTCAAACGTTTTCATTATGAAAATTATATGTATATTGGTTTCAAGTACCCAAAATTTAAAGTAAAGTTTCTATAAACAATATTCATGTTTCATTTTAATTGTCATTTTAGGTTTATGCATATAAATTAAGAAAATATTTAATTTTACATATTTCCAAAATAAAAATATTATTATCAACACATCTAACCATATTTTAATTAATAAAAAAATATATTAAAAAATATTGTCAATAAATTTTGTATCGAAAACTTAAAACAACACTTATTTTGAAATAAAAATTATACTCTAAAACGACGACAAATAAATTGAAACGGAAGAAATACTATTTTGCGTGAAGCGTAGTTTCGTTCAGCTAACAATTGCTAAATCAAAGTCAAACGGGGCGTATATAAGGACGGTTTTACCTACATGTATAAAACACCTACATTGCTGGTTACATGTATCATGTATGTGTTATTTATATACATGTGGGATGTGTCCAATGGTGCATACTGTATATATAGTCACGAAAAATCATTTGTCGTGTAATTCAAACTGATAGTTTATAAGTAGTCGGAGTACATAACTAATATATACACGTCACGGACTTCCCTTATCATTACCATTATTCATTATTAAAGACAAAATTATCTCTAGTAAGTAGTGAAAAAAACACAGTAAAAGTAGGTTTATGGTTGAAAAATATGTATACTGTATGATGCAAGCCAAGAATCAGTCAAAATAGGAGTAAATGGATCTTGGAAAGATGACCATGAAACAAGTGGTTTGGGGTAGGATCCATCAAAATTTGTCTTTGTTCCACAAATGCCTATTCAGACCAGCTTAAAGAGAGAGAGAGAGAAAAAACAATCACTTTTTCAGATTAAGGCGAGCACACAAGAATCACATACATCATTGCATATCAAATTAGCCAATCACGATTGTGGGGCTAATTTCAATGCCAATTTTATACTCTCTCCGTTTTATATTATTTATCATTGTATGAAAAATTTTCCGTTTCAAAATAAGTGTCGTTTTAAAATTTCAATGCAAAATTCATTAATAAAATTATTTCACTTTATTTTTCTATTGGTTGAAATATGGTTAGGTGTATGTAATTGTGTTTTTATTTTAAAAATATACAAAATCATATATTTTCTTAATATGTGTGCACATATAATAAGTAATATGAAACGGAGGGAATACCCTCTAATCGAATCAGACTCTCTCAGCTTTTTGGTATTAATGTGAATGGTAGTTTAATGTTACGACACTTAAAAAATATCATGTTCTACTAATAGCCTGTGATGCTGCATCTCTTCCATTCCAAGGCATTTTATCTTTACTTCAGCTGATTCCATACGTTGATCCACTGATGTCGGAATAACATTTCATGCAATTTGAGCAGCAAAAAGTGTTCCATTCCAAGGCGTTTTTTTTTCAACAAAAAAAAATCTGTTCCTTTTCTTGTACCCTTGAATCTATAAGAAGTATTCCAATATTTAGAATTGATAAAAGATCAAAAAGTTACTGATAACAAATCATTCTTTCAGGTTATGGACTCATGGTAACAGAGCCAACATCTACAAAATAATGAATAAAAATTCTTTTTGCTAGCGTAAGCAGTGAATTAACGGTAAATCATTTGAAGATATTTCTATAAAAAAACAATTAGTATTTGGTGGACTATATAAGTTCAACAGGTTATTTAGTTAGACCCGTGAACGTTACAGACAATTATTGACTACAAGATTATTCGATTGCACATATCACTGATTACCAGATACAAAAAGAAAAAGAAAAATAAAATTTCTTAAGGATATTATCTCTCGTTTGAAGTATTCAAGTATGTATACAAATTAAGAGCTGGTCCACGTGATGTATATAAGACCGATACTCCTCGGCGTCAGCACCTTTAAAAAATAAAAACACACATGTACGAGACGATATACTATTATAATGTTTAGTTGTTCACTAGAACAATTCTTCTCCGTTGAATCAGTCTTCTATTGGGAATCAATCCGATGTCTCAGTGGTTTCATCAGATGTCATCAAAACACATACTCCCTCCGTTTCAAATTAGATGTCGTTTTGGAATAGAATTTTTGTTTCAAAATAAGTGTCGTTTTCGATTTTCAAATGCAAAATTTATTGGTATTATTCTCTACTCTATTTTTCTATTGGTTGATATATGATTAGGTGTATTGGTAATAGTGTTTTTATTTTGAAAATATGTAAAATTAAATGTTTCCTTAATCTGTGTGAATAAACTAGAACGACAACTAATATGAAACGGAGAGAGTATGCATTATGTATATATATAATCCTACAAGAGATCCACCAAAATGAAATAAATAGAAAATGAAAAATGCCGAGTTTGACAATATGAAACCTATTCTTTATCGACCGGTGTTGAAAAGGTTCGCATCTTAAGACCCCTCAGGCTTTTCATACTGCGGAAGTTCTGGAGGCTGAGGCGGCGGTTGCTTTTCTGATTTTTTGTTGTTGTTGTTCAGTAAGTTTTTCGCGTATAAAGACCCGAAAACAATGACCTGATTGAATGAACTTCGGTTAGTCAAAAGTATCAATAGTGTAACGTATAGTAATTAGAGTGCCTAAGCAGAGAATAAAAAAAAAAATACCGATCCGATACATTGCTCCCAGCTAAGCGGATGAGAGAACCAAATGCATGAGAGCATGATGCTTGCAAGCTTTATTAAGACACATGAGAGAGGGGATGGTGTTAGTTATTAAGACTGATTAGTAGGATTGAGATCCAAATGTTTTTTTTTGTTTTTACCTGTCTCGTTGTCATGATTGCAGCAAATGTCAGAGCACCAAATGTCCTAATGGTGTAAGAAATGAAGAACTGGCTCGCTGTTGCAACCTGGAAGATTCAGTAGAAATTAAAGAGACAAGAAGGGAAGATTGTATAATGAGATGTCTGTGTGGATCATAGGATCATAGTGTGGTTTAGTACAAACTAAAGTGCCATATTGTGAACCTCTGAGACTATATAAACCTAAGACTAATTAAGGACAAAACATGGTATTAAGTAGAACAATAGAGGAAACTGAAAACTTACTGTGGAAAGAAGAGCGATGTCCACTAAACAATCTCTATGCCGAGAAACAAAATCTACAGCTAGTAGTAAATGGCCTTGTAATATAAGTCCTACAAAAACAATAAGATTTTTTTTTTAAAAAAAATGATAAGCAAAGAGCATCATGATATGCAACTCTTACAGTAAAGGCTAGAGCAAAGGTAAAGAGTCTCACCAGTGAAACTGAGAACACAAGAACAAAGTGTTGTGTAGAATATCTGGTTATGAATCTCCATATTATATCCTTTAAAGAGTTTGTCTTGGAATGTGCTTGTAAAGCCATCAAACCTGTTAGATATATAGCCAAAATTACCAAATACACACTCATGATTCATAACTTGTGAGTAGTACAAAAACAAAGTCTCACTCTAATGGCATAAGCAGTGGTAATACATACCCAAGATAACCAGCCATAAGGGAGACACCCCAAACAGTATTTTCCCTTCCCTTATTGTACGGACTTATATCATCTCCTGCCTACAGCTCATATTTTACATAAACAAACAAACATCAGTACTTCTAGTGTCGATCTTAACGGTGATTGATGATGTACTAATTGAAGCCTTTGAAACGATTGGGAAATGAGCATAGAGAAGGTTTCTACCGGAAAAAGAATGAAGACAGAGCAGCCCAGGGTCACAAGAAAAGCCACTAAATAGTCAAATCCCTTGTACTTTTTCTGCATGATGAGAGTTCCCCATACCTGTACAGAGAGCATAGATATAAGAAATGGTAATGCCAAACTCAAATGCCTCAACCGGAAAAAAAAAAGATTTTAACAACTTACCATGACTGGTATCATTTTGGCACATTTTGCTAGAGTTTGGACGGGGAAGCTCACATACTTGAGAGCCTGGAGGCATTACAGATGTAAAAAACAAAAAAAACAATAGCTATAAAAGTTGACACAATAAGTACATAAACTAAAAGAGTGGAGTTCAAAGATACAACCCTACCTCATATTGGCATGTAGTGGTTAAGATGTTAGTCACTGAAATAAGGCAATATTTGTAAACCGGAGCTACAGGATCCAAAACCTTCTTGCTTGCCTACAAATTAAAAAAGAAAAACAGAGTTCTTCAAACTTTGGTAATTAAGTAGGAATTATAAAACACAAGTTGGGTAGTTTACCAGTAAAGCACAAGCAGAGACAGCTGAAGTAGTGAGACGATTGCAGAAAACAAGAAACAAAGAGTACTTAAAGAACTCTTTGTTCAATCCATAAGGAACTCTCATTATCTTCTCCTTCAAACAAACACCCACAAAGAAAGTTATAACCTTTTAACTATATTCCATAGAACAAAGAACACAACACAGACCTGAAGAACACCATAGATGACAAGAGTCGACATAATGCCGGAAACGGCGAATACACCTTTCCATAACTTGTTCTCCTTCACTCCGTTTACTGTCTCCGGCTCAGCCATGTCCCCATCCACCACCTCGCTTCTTCCTGAAGAACATGAAACCTAGCTCACATTAACCAAACACGAATCACATACATACTACAAAGCTCCGAGTTGTAATATAAGCGTGCCGAAGTTACACTTCAAATTTACACGACGAAAGGATACAATGCAACGACCGATCTAGTGAGATCGGAGAAACTTATGTCTCTACCTCTGAAATAGATTCTCCGGCGACTCTCCGATTAGATCCGGTTTGGCTCCACCGTCCTTCTCTCCTTTCCTTTCCTTTCTAAAGTACAGTTCGTTGGGGGGGTTTTGTAAGGAACCGCCACGTCAGCACCCGAGTCAAGATGGTCAAGAAGACCTTCCAGATAAGCTAGAGGGTTTCCGTTTAAAGAAATATTTCTTTTTTTGTTTAAACCCCAAAAAAAAGAAGTAATAATTTTGTTAACTAACGTGTGGCCCCTGAGAAACACGACTCTTGTCAGTACGATGATGATGATGATGTGTAATGACAGAAACGAAAAGAAAGAAGATAAGTCCTAATCCAAAACTCGTGGTGGTGATTTTGTTTCTGTTACATCCTTGTAAAATGTCTGCTTTATTATTTTTTCTCTCTGAACTTGTAGATATTTGGGTACGAAAACAAGTAAACAACCTAAAGGAGACGTTAAGCAGCGTATCGATCTTTATTTTCATGTCCAGTAGATGAATTCTGCTTTGTCTCCTCGAATCTTTTTCGCACACAGCTTCACTAGTTTAAGGTTTGATGGTAACCTCTCCACCACTTCTTATGTTGTTTGTGTCGTGTTTTGTCTCCTTGAAATTACAGTGGCTCTTTTACTTGTACAGGTCGCCTAGATTTGCAGCTACTACTAGTACTTGCTGGAGATTTATTAACGGTTCATCTTGGGAAACCACCAAGGCTCTTGGGAACAGTGATCGCGATGAAAGTCCACACAGAGGAACAGATGAGTCTTTCTTTGATCACGTTGACGCGGAGGTCACGCCAGAAACTGTTGATTTCTTCGTGAGTGACGCAGAAGGTGATCCAGATTGTCCTACTCAAGGCTACTCCTCTATCGAACTTGCTCTTCAATCTCTACGCCAAGGAAAGGTTTGTTCTTGATGAAGACCCCATTGGTTTTATCAGTTGTGTAGACTC
>MU105901.1:223845-242696 GCA_012274485.2 Sinapis alba | reverse complement strand
GCGTTCCCCGAACCGCTGGTAGTAACCACCTCGGCGATCAAGTCCCGAACGTGTTTTGCCTCATGGTCGTCCTCTATTCCGTCTCCGTAATATCTCTTTCCGGCCAACATTCTAATGACGTTGTTGATAGTCAAACCCATAAACAATGATCCCATCTCCACCTTCGCAGGTTCGATTATTAAAACAAATGGTTACGTTTCGAAAGTTCAATTTTCTTATTGGTATATAAATATAGAAACACTCTGTTTTAGCAATGGATGATTTATAGATTGTCTAGTTAAATACTACGGCAATTCTCTTAAATAGTCATTTTTAAGTTTTTGTCACAAAAATAGCACTAGAAAAATAAAATGACCAAAATAGTATATTTTTTTTTGAAATTTTCATTTTTTAATTTTTTTTTTTGAAATTTGAAACCCTATCCCTAAACCCACCCCTTTACTCTAAACCCTAAAGTCTAAATTAATTAACCCTAAGGGGTATAAATACATTTAAATAAAAAATTTAGTTTATAAAAAAAATTATTTTAGTCATTTTCCTCTTTAAGAACTAACTTTGTGAAGAACAAACTAAAAAGGGCTATCTAAGGGAATTTTTCTAAATACTATATGGTTTATAAATTTTTTTTATAACGATACTTAATACTCGAGACCGTCAGGGCCGGCTTAATAGGGGGGACAAGGGGTGCGACCGCCCCGGGCCCAAGTCCGTGTTCCTCCGTATAGTAAGAGTTAAGGGGTCCAATTTTTTTATAAATACATATTTTTACGTAGAAAAAACAAAAAAATCCTCCTATATATTAAATGAGAAGTCACTTTAGTGACTAATGCTGACGTGTCGTTCATAGGTAAAGTTTCAAGAAATTGTTATAATTTGATTGGTTAATAACTTTTATTAAATATTTATTTTAATCAAATCTAAAAATAAAAGGAAACTCTAGAACCAATTAATACGAGTTACCAAAAAACACAAGGTAATATTACAAATAATAATTTATGGTAACTAATTACTTAATTATATAAAGAATATATAGTTTCATCAATTTTTTATTTTTATAAATTATTTATTTATAATTATTTAAAATATTTTAAAATATTTTTATAGAAATAAATATAATGGTTGTATATTCTTAGATAAAAAATAGATTTGTATATAAGGTATTATTAGAAATTTTAAGTTTTTAAAACCCACACAAAATTTATAAATTGTTTTGTAAAGATTTTGAAATTATTTTAAAACATTTTTTAATGCTGGCCTACAAAATTATTTTATTAGAGTTTCTAAATAATTTTTGAGATATTTATCAAATCTATTTATATAAATTTTGAGCACATCTTGTTATGCAAAATGTTAAATGCTTCGAGATCTAATTATAATTGTATAAATGTATATTATAATGATTTATTAATTATATAGAATTATTTTTGTTAAAGAAATAATTATTTTTTGTTAAATTTAAAATAAATTGAAAACAATCAAACAGGTAAAAGAAACACAAATAAAACTAATCCTCAACGACATCAAGCTACATAAGCCTCTAACCAATTAAAGAAACACACAAAACAATTATTTTTTTTTAAATTTAAAATAAATTGAAAACAATCATGTTAAAGAAACACAAATAAAACTAACCATCAACGACATCAAGCTACATAAGCCTCTAACCATCTTTTTGGAACTACACAAAATATATTTTGTATGGCTAAAGTATTTTTGTTTTTCACATGTTAAAATAAACTAAAAGGTAATATACAATCAGCTATTTGAACCAATTGTAATAATACTTGCATTTAAGAAAAATGGTTTAATGAATTATATTTATTTTGTCAAACTATCTCAAAATTTCACAGCTTTTCTAAAAATAGATACTAAAATTTTTGATTATCAAACTATTAAATTCTAAAATTTTAATATTTTTAATTATTATTCAATATTTATAACATTATAAACATAACATGTACTTTTCTTATAATATTACCATCCGCGAAATCGCGGGCAAACACCTAGTAATAATTAATAGAACTGAAAGGGGTCCAAATATATAAAAGTTCTATTTGCATTACAAAATATATAAAATATTATTAATTTATTTTTAAAACATTAAATAAATATAAATTTTAAGAAGTAAAAAAAATTTCGCCCTAGGGTCCTTGATTGGGTTAAGCCGGCCCTGGAGACCGTTACTAGAGTATGAGTTCAATCGCACTTACTTGTCGAGAGTTTTTCGACAAACATAATATCAGCCGTCGGATCTCGTCTTTACGGATGGATAAGAAGCTATCAAGCCTAATGGACGAGAAGATCTCAATGGCACCAACACGACGGAGGTTACGCCAGCTGTCACCATAAGCCGCACTGACCATGGTGGTTGAGTTGTACCCTATGTGTTTGGCGAAAAGAAACTCGGGCCGGTTAGCGAAAACGACGTCGTTCTTGGTGAAGCATTCTTCTGCGACGGAGTGAGAAGAAACAACGTAAACGAGACGAGTGCCGAGGCGGAGTGAGAAAATGGAGGCGCCGCCTAGTGACTTGGAGAGGGAGAGAAAGCTCCGTTGGAGCGGAAGCTTTAGGAGGTGGAGGTGTCCTATAACAGGAAATGGCCGAGTTGGACTCGGCGGTAAGTGTAGTTTACGTCGTCCTGTTCCGAGCAAGAAGAAGGTTAGAGAGATGAAGAGGAAGACAAGAGATAGGATCAAGTAGAAAGGTTCCATTATTGAGTTTTATTTTATTTTATTTTTATTGATCTCTTAGATTCCCTTAAGGTGATTTTATAATGAAAGTGGAGGGAAAATGTATTATTTATTTATTGTGGTAAAAGGGAAAATGTATTATTTATTTATGGATAATTCTCTTAAATAACATTTTTTTAGTTTTTGTCACAAAAATAACCCTCAAAAAATAAAATGACCAAAATAGATTTCTTTTTTTTTTTGAAATTTTGATTTTTTTTTATTTTTTTTTTGAAATTTGAAACCCTAACCCCAAACTCACCCCTTAACTCTAAACCATAAAGTGCAAATTAATTAACCCTAAGAGTATAAATGCATATAAATGAATTTTTTAGCTTCTAAAAAAATATTTTGGTCATTTTCTTTCTTAAAAACTATTTTTGTGACAAACAAACTAAAATGGATGAGAATTTCTCTTTATTTATTGTGGTAAAAGGGAAAATGTATTATTGCCTCAATTATTTGTTGAGTAAATGAGGTACGTACGTGTGTGGAAGAGAATGAAAGTGGATAATAGTTTTGTTGACGTCACTGCATACTGGCTGTTAAAATTAGTAAGTGGAGTAGATTTGATATGGCCTCATGTGATAATGACTTAGAACACGTGCTAATTATAACGATATGTGATTGCTGTAATGTTGTCTGAATTGCTTACGCTGAGTTCTTCAATGGCAAAACAATGTGATTGGATGCATAAGATGCACGAGGGAGAGTTTCAAACCGATTAGGAGCTGTTTTTGAAAATCAGAAGATATATTGTTAAGAACATTCGGTTCCATTTGTAACTGAGACACTACCTTCAAGTTTGATACGAGAAGGTTGAAGTTGATGGGTCCATCATTTAAATCTTGACAAGACCCTTAGAGCATGCGCAGCAAATGAATTTCTCAGTGGAGTTTTTCTAAATATACCTTTAACATTAAAAAAATATATTGGTCGTTGAAAAAAAATGATAAGTGTGATGATAGATTCTTATAGAAAGATTTAGAGTCTCTTATATATAAGAAACAGTTCTATCATTTTCTCTACATTTTTTTTCTTTTCTCTTTTTATTTTTTTTGTGAGTTTGTGGTGGATCATTCGGGTTTGGCCCAAACATCATGCATGTTGTTCCCACCGGTTTGCTTAAAGTTTTGTTTCGTTTCAGCCGTAACTGTTTTAACCGGATTGGTTCAGTTTAATTTATTACCATAATATTCTCGAGTTCTCAAAATCCACATGATTTGGCCAACCGCTAATAAGCTCTGTTTGCTATTTTTTTTCAAAGATGAGTCCATCAAATTCTCTAAGTCATTGATTCCATAAATCTAAACTTAGTATTAGATTCATTTCATTATATATAACAGTTCAAGAAAAAGTATCTATAATCATCATCAGTATCTATCATCATCAATCATGAAAAAAGTTTCTTTGTTGTGCTTATGTTGCATCACCATCTTGGCAACAAGTTTAAGTCTCAATGTAGTTTCAGCACACGAGTTGGAGGTGAACGCGCCAAACACGATTAAAGATGTAGAACCGTACATCTCTAACAGAGCCATTGGGTTCGTTTTAAAGCTGGAGGAGGATTGTCCTATAAGAGAAAAGCTAAGCTCATTCTTTGAGAAACTAAAGGATCTCTTGAAGTTGGAGTCCTCTGTTACACCGATGATAGAAGACAATGAGCCCAAAACGTTCGTATCCCATATGAAATCGAAAGCAGATAATCTCCTCCAAACGATGTTGATGATTGGGAGAGGACTGGTGAGTTCGAGTGAAACAAAAAAAAAAGCATAATGTTCTTATTAATTGGTTAACTTTCTCTTAAGTTATTTTTAATAACTGTTTCCAAGTTCAGAAAAGATGTTTTGATATTAAAAATATTTTGAAAACACTTTCCAGCTATGCGTGGCTGTGCCTATGATGCTTCAAGGACTTGTGGGAACTAACCAATGATTTTCTTTATGTGAATACGACAGTTGAGTTCAAGTGTAAGGAAGGAGATGTTCAAAGTGATAAAGTCGCTCACTGAGTTACATGCTGCGATCGGTAAAGTTATTATGGAGAAACATATAAAAGGGGACGGAGCAACGTCACTTTCTTTGGAACAAAAGAATGCTGTCGAAAATGCGGTATCTCAATGGGAAACAACAATTACCCAAATCGTGAAGATTGTTGTAGAAGTTAAGACGGGAAGTTCGAGTACGGCTTCAGGGGAAGAGAGCAATACTACTGAACAAAAAAATAGTACTTCGGTGAATGAATCCACGTTGGAAGCAAATAAAGGAAATTCTGAATCCTTGCAAGAAAATGCAAATGGTGTTAATGAAAGCAGTGAAGATTCCAAAAACAATGTAGCAATGGATGATAAAGAAGGCAATAGAGTGGAAGATGTTAAAGGAGGTAATGAAGCTTTTTAGAAGGAAAAACAAAAAAACGTAGACTCTAATATTGTTTTTTTTTGTCAACAACTAGAAGTTCAAGGAGGAAATATTGATACGAGTTTGGATACTAAAGAGGATGCTAACTCGGAGGTAGAGGCTAAAAATGATGGAAATTCCATGACTAAGAACTCAGAAGAAGCTCAAGGAAATCATGGAGTTTCAATAAAGGATAATAATTTGGAGAACAAAGGAAGTAACACTACAATAAATGATGGAGATCACACGAATGAAAATGGGGAAGAAACTCAAGAAAACAATGGAGAACTAGTGATGAATGAGAACTTGGAGAACAACAAAGATAACAAAGAAGTGAAGGATGATGGATTAGTACATTCAAAAACAAATCATGAAATTTCTATGGAAGAAAATCGAGAACATACTCAAGGAAGAACTGAAGATTCTATGAATGGAGAAACGATGCATAACAAAACTGGAAATGCTGATTCTAACAAGGAGAAGGAAGTAGAGGCTCAAGGAGAAAATATTGGAGACTCTACTAAAGATGTAAATATGGAAAACAAAGAAGATCTTCAAGGAGGTAATGAAGTTTTTTAGAACAAAAAAAATGATTATTAAAGATCAAAAAGTAGATACTAATATATTTTATTCTCTACAAACGTAGATGTTAATAGTGACAAGCAATTAGAGGTTCAAGGAGGAAGCATTGGAGATTCACAAATTAACAAGAATTTAGATACTAAAGAGGATGTTAAGTCAGATGTTGATGCTAGAAATGATGGAAGTTCAATGACTGAGAAGTCAGAAACTCAAGGAAAGGATACTAACTTGGAGAACAAAGGAAGTGAGGCTGCAACAAATGATGGACATCACACAAAAGAAAATGGGGAAGAGACTCAAGAACACAACGGAGAACTAGTGAATGATACAAACTTGGAGAACAACAAAGATAACAAAGAAGTGAAGGATGATGGATTGGTGGAGACTAACAAAGATCATGAAAATTCTACGGAAGATAAGCGAGAACATACTCAAGGAGGCACTGATGTTTCTGAAAATGGAGAAATGATGCATACCGAAAGTGGAAATGCTGATTCTAATAAGGAGAAGAAAATAGAGGTTCAAAGAGAAAGTATTGAAAACTCTACTAAAGAGGATGTTAAGTCAGATGTTGATGCTAGAAATGATGGAAGTTCAATGACTGAGAAGTCAGAAACTCAAGGAAAGGATACTAACTTGGAGAAGAAGGGAAGTGAGGCTGCAACAAATGATGGATATCACACAAAAGAAAATGGGGAAGAGACTCAAGAACACAACGGAGAACTAGTGAATGATACAAACTTGGAGAACAACAAAGATAACAAAGAAGTGAAGGATGATGGATTGGTGGAGACTAACACAGATCATGAAAATTCTACGGAAGAGAAGCGAGAACATACTCAAGGAGGCACTGATGTTTCTGAAAATGGAGAAATGATGCATACCGAAAGTGGAAATGCTGATTCTAATAAGGAGAAGAAAATAGAGGTTCAAGGAGAAAGTATTGGAAACTCTACTAAAGATGTAAATTTGGAAAACAAGAAAGATCTTAAAGGAGGTAATGGAGTTTTTAGAACAGAAAACAACAAATATTAAAAGTCAAAAAGTAGACACTAATATATTTTATTCTCTACAAATGTAGATGCTAATAGTGAGAAGCAATTAGAGGTCCAAGGAGGAAGCACTGGAGATTCAAAAATTAACACGAATTTAGATACTAAAGAGGATGTTAAGTCAGAGGTTAATGCTAGAAATGATGGAAGTTCCATGACTGAGAAGTCAGAAACTCAAGGAAATGATGAAGAGTCTACAAAAAATACTAACTTGGAGAACAAAGGAAGTGAGGCTGCAACAAATGATGGATATCACACAAAAGAAAATGGAGAAGAGACTCAAGAAAACAATGGAGAACTAGTGAAAGATGCAAACTTGGAGAACAACAAAGACAATAAAGAAGTGAAGGATAATGAATTGGTGGAAACTAACACAAATCATGGCAATTCTACGGAAGAAAAGCGAGAACATACTCAAGGAGGCACTGATGTTTCTGTGAATGGAGAAATGATGCATACCAAAAGTGGAAATGCTGATTCTAATAAGGAGAAGGAAGTAGAGGTTCAAGGAGAAAGTATTGGAAACTCTACTAAAGATGTAAATTTAGAAAATAAAGAAGATTTAAAAGGAGGTAATGGAGTTTTTTAGAACAGAAAACAACAAATATTAAAATTCAAAAAGTAAACACTAATATATTTTATTCCCTACAAATGTAGATGCTAATAGTGAGAAGCAATTAGAGGTCCAAGGAGGAAGCACTGGAGATTCAAAAATAAACAAGAATTTAGATACTAAAGAGGATGTTAAGTCAGAGGTTAAAGCTAGAAATGATGGAAGTTCCATGACTGAGAAGTCAGAAACTCAAGGAAATGATGAAGAGACTCAAGAAAACAATGGAGAACTAGTAAAGGATGCAAACTTGGAGAACAACAAAGATAATAAAGAAGTGAAGGATAATGAATTGGTGGAAACTAACACAGATCATGGTAATTCTACGGAAGAAAAGCGAGAACATACTCAAGGAGGCACTGATGTTTCTGTGAATGGAGAAATGATGCATACCAAAAGTGGAAATGCTGATTCTAATAAGGAGAAGGAAGTAGAGGTTCAAGGAGAAAGTATTGGCAACTCCACTAGAGATGTAAATTTGGAGAATAAAGATGTTAAAGGAGGTAATGAAGTTATTTAGAACGAAAAATAACAAATCTTAAAGGTCAAGCGTAGACTCTAATCTTTTTTTGTCCACAAATGTAGATGCTAATAGTGAGAAGCCACTAGACGTTCAAGGAGAAAGTATTGAAGATTCGCACATTGACAAGAATTTGGATACTAAAGAGAATGTTAAGTCGGAGATAGATGCTAGCAATGATGGAAATTCCCCGACAGAAAAGTTGGAAGACACTCAAGGAAATGATGTAGTTTTTAAAAAGGATACTAACTTGGAGAACAAAGAGAGTGAGGCTAGTTTAAATGATGAAGATCACACAAAGGAAAATGGGGAAGAGACTCAAGAAAATAATGGAGAACTAGTGAAGGATGCAAACTTGGAGAACAACAAAGATAATAAAGAAGTGAAGGATGATGGATTGGTAGAGACTAAGACAAATCATGAAAATTCTACCGAGCAAAAGAGAGAACATACTCAAGGAGGCAATGAAGTCTCTATGAATGGAGAAGTGATGCATACCAAAGGTGGAAATGTAGATTCCAACAAGGAGAATGAAGTAAAGTTTCAAGGAGAAAGTACTGGGAATTCAACCAAAGATATAAATTTGGAGAATAAAGAAGATGTTAAGTCGGAAGTACAGACTAATAAAACTGATGAAAGTTCCATAAAGGAGAAGCAAGGACACTCTCAAGGAAATGATAGAGTTTCAACAGAAGATAAAAATTTGGAGAGCATAAGAGCACATGAAGAGAATATGAATCACAAAATAGTAGATGCTATGAAAAATAATGGAGATCACAAGAAAGAAAAGAGGAACGAAAATCAAGAAAACAACGGAGAATCAATGAAGGGTAAAAACTTAGAGAACATCGAAGGTGAACAAGATTTAAATAACAAAAATGATAAGAAAAGGTCGAAGGACAATGACTCAGTTGAGGCTAATGAAAATAATGAGAGTACTATGAAAGAAAACCTTCAAGAATCTCAGGGAAAAGGTGTTGAATACATAAACGTAGACAATAAAGAAGGAAAGGATGATGGTAACTCAGAGAAAAAAGATAAAGAGAAAAAAGAGTATGAAAGCAGTAAACCAAATGATGAACACAAATCCAAAAAGAAAGAAGAAAAAAAAAGGAAAGAGCACGAAAGAAACAAACTGAAGAATGAAGAAGAGAAAAAAAAGCAAAAAGATAACGAAGAACACATATCCAAAAAGAAAGAAGAAGAGAAAATGAAAGAGCACAAAAGAAACAAATCAAAGAGAAATGAAGAAGAGAAAAAGAAGCAGAGAGAGCATCAAAAACACATATCCAAAAACAAACACGAAGAGAAAAAGAAAGAGCATGAGAGAAGCAAATTCAAGAGAAATGAAGAAGAGAGAAAGAAGCAAAAAGAGCACGAAGAACACAAATCAAAAATGATAGAAGAAGAGAAAAGGAAAGAGAACAAAAGAAACAAATCCAAGGAAAATGAAGAAGAGAAAAAACATAAAAAGCATGAAGAACAAAAATCCAAAAAGAAAGAAGAATGGAAAATGAAAGAGCATGAAAGAAACAAATTGAAGAACGAAAAAGAGAAAAAGAAGCTGAAAGAGCACGAAGAACACATATCCAAAAAGAAAAAAGAAGAGAAAAACAAAGAGAACGAAAGAAACAAAATGAAGAAAAATGAAGAAGAAAAAAAGAAACAAAAAGACTATGAAGAACACATATCCAAAAAGAAAGAAGAAGAGAAAATGAAAGAGCATGAAACAAATAAATTGAAGAATGAAGAAGAGAAAAAAAAGCAAAAAGAGCATGAAGAACACATATCTAAAAAGAAAGAAGAAGAGAAAAGGAAAGAGCACGAAAGAAAAAAATCAAAGAAAAAAGAAGAAGAGAAAAAGAAACAGAAAGAGTACGACGAACACATATCCAAAAAGAAACAAGAAGAGAAAAGGAAAGAGCATGAAATAAACAAATTGAAGAATGAAGAAGAGAAAAAGAAGCACAAAGAGCACGATGAACACATCTCCAAAAAGAAAGAAGAAGAAGAAAGGAAAGAGCATGAAAGAAACAAATCGAAGAAAAACGAAGAAGAGAAAATGAAGCAGAAAGTGTATGAAGAACACATATCCAAAAAGAAAGAAGAAGAGAAAAGAAAAGAGCACGAACGAAACAAATTAAAGAATGAAGAAGAGAAAAAGAAGCAGAAAGAGCACGATGAGCACATCTCCAAAAAGAAAGAAGATGAAAAAAGGAAAGAGCACGAAAGAAACAAATTGAAGAATGAAGAAGAGAAAAAGAAGCAAAAAGAGCACGAAGAACATATATCTAAAATAAAAGAGGAAAAGAAAAGAAAAGAGCATGAAATAAACAAACTGAAGAAAAGTGAAGAAGAGAAAATGAAGCAGAAAGAACACGAAGAACACATATCTGAAAAGAAAGAAGAAGAGAAAAGGAAAGAGCACGAAATAAACAAATTGAAGAATGAAGAAGAGAAAAAGAAGTACAAAGAGCATGATGAACACATCTCCAAAAAGAAAGAAGAAGAAAAAAGGAAAGAGAACGAAAGAAACAAATTGAAGAATGAAGAAGAGAAAAAAAAGCAGAAAGAGCACGAAGAATACATATCTAAAATGAAAGAGGAAGAGAAAAGAAAAGAGCATGAAAGAAACAAATTGAAGAAAAATGAAGAAGAGAAAACGAAGCAGAAAGTGTATGAAGAACACATATCCAAAAAGAAAGAAGAAGAGAAAAGAAAAGAGCACGAACGAAACAAATTAAAGAATGAAGAAGAAAAAAAGAAAGAGCACGAAAGAAAGAAATTGAAGAATGAAGAAGAGAAAAAGAAGCAAAAAGAGCACGAAGAACACATGTCTAAAATAAAAGAGGAAGAGAAAAGGAAAGAGCATGAAAGAAACAAATCGAAGAAAAATGAAGAAGAGAAAATGAAGCAGAAAATGTATGAAGAACACATATCCAAAAAGAAAGAAGAAGAGAAAAGAAAAGAGCACGAACGAAACAAATTAAAGAATGAAGAAGAAAAAAAGAAAGAGCACGAAAGAAACAAATTGAAGAATGAAGAAGAGAAAAAGAAGCAAAAAGAGCACGAAGAACACATGTCTAAAATAAAAGAGGAAGAGAAAAGGAAAGAACACGAAAGAAATAAACTGAAGAAAAGTGAAGAAGAGAAAACGAAGCAGAAAGAACACGAAGAACACATATCTAAAAAGAAAGAGCACGAAGAACATAAGTCAAAGAAGAAAGAAGAAGAGAAAAGGAAAGAACATGAAAAAAACAAAACCAAGAAAAATGAAGAAGAGAAAAGGAAAGAGCACGAAAAAAACAAAACCAAGGAAAATGAAGAAGTGAAAAAGAGTGAGCATGAACAAAAAAAATCTAAGAAAACCCACAAAAAAAACAAATCCAATGAACATGAAGAAGAGAAAGCGAAAAAGAGAGAATATGAAGAAAACAAATCCAAGAAAAATGAAGAACAAAAGAAGAAAGAACATGAAGAAAAAAAATTGAATGGCAATGAAGAAGTAAAAAAGAAAGAACATGAACAAAACAAATTAAAAAAAGAAGAAGAAAAGAAAAAGATGAAAAGAGAGTACGAAAATAATAAATCTAAGAAAAAGAAAGAAGATGAAAAAAAGAAGACTAAAGAAGATGAAAAAGAGAAGCTTAAGGAAGATGTAAGAATGTCTAGTGATGATAAATCAAAAGATCATGAAAAAGAAATGGTAGCAAATGATGAAGAAAAGAGTGAGGAAAGTGAAAAAGAAATACAAGTAGAGGCTCCAACAAAGAGTGAGGAACCAAAGAAAGAAATGCAAGCAGATGCTCCAACAAAGAGTGAGGAATCAGAGAAAGAAATGCAAGTGGAGGCTCCAACAAAAAGTGAGGAATCAGACAAAGAAATGCAAGCGGAGGCTCCAACAACAGAGGCTCCAACAAAGAGTGAGGAATCAGAGAAAGAAATGCAAGCAGAGGCTCCAACTAAAAGTGAGAAATCAGAGAAAAAAATGCAAGCAGAGGCTCCAGCTAAGAGTGAGGAGTCAGAGAAAGAAATGCAAGCAGAGGCTCCAACAAAAAGTGAGGAATCAGAAAAAGAAATGCAAGCAGAGGCTCCAGCTAATAGTGAAGAATCAAAGAAAGAAATGCAAGTAGAAGCTCCGGCAAAGAGTGATGAATCAGAAAAACAAATGCAAGCAGAGGCTCCAGCTAAGAGTGAGGAATCAAGGAAAGAAATGCAAGCAGATGCTCCAGCAAAGAGTGAGGAATCAGAGAAAGAAATGCAAGCAGAGGCTCCAACAAAAAGTGAGGAATCAGAGAAAGAAATGCAAGAAAAGAGCAAGGAATCAGAGAAAGAAATACAAGCAGAGGCTCTAACAAAGAGTGAGGGATCAAAGAAAGAAATGCAAGCGGAGGCTCCAACAAAGAGTGAGGAATCAGAGAAAGAAATGCAAGCGGAGGCTCCAACAAAGAGCGAGGAATCAGAGAAAGAAATGCAAGCGGAGGCTCCAGCAAAGAGCGAGGAATCGGAGAAAGAAATGCAAGCGGAGGCTCCAGCAAAGAGCGAGGAATCAGAGAAAGAAATGCAAGCGGAGGCTCCAGCAAAAAGCGAGGAATCAGAGAAAGAAATGCAAGCGGAGGCTCCAGCAAAGAGCGAGGAATCAGAGAAAGAAATGCAAGCGGAGGCTCCAGCAAAGAGCGAGGAATCAGAGAAAGAAATGCAAGCAGAGGCTCCAGCAAAGAGCGAGGAATCAGAGAAAGAAATGCAAGCAGAGGCTCCAGCAAAGAGCGAGGAATCAGAGAAAGAAATGCAAGCAGAGGCTCCAGCAAAGAGCGAGGAATCAGAGAAAGAAATGCAAGCAGAAGCTCCAGCAAAGAGCGAGGAATCAGAGAAAGAAATGCAAGCAGAAGCTCCAGCAAAGAGCGAGGAATCAGAGAAAGAAATGCAAGCAGAGGCTCCAGCAAAGAGCGAGGAATCAGAGAAAGAAATGCAAGCAGAAGCTCCAGCAAAGAGCGAAGAATCAGAGAAAGAAATGCAAGCAGAAGCTCCAACAAAGAGCGATGAATCAGAGAAAGAAATGCAAGCAGAGGCTCCAGCAAAGAGCGAGGAATCAGAGAAAGAAATGGAAGTTTCTAAAGATGGTAAGACAATTGAAATGTATGGAGGTAAAAATTCTACTGAAGTAGTGTCTAAAGATGGTAATACAGTTGTAATGCATGCAGGTAAAAACTCCACTGAGGAAGTTTCTAAAGATGGTAAGACACTTGAAAATAACAATAGTACAAAAAATTCTATGGAGGAAGGTTCTAAAAATAGTAAGACAGTAGAAGTCAGTGAAGGCCAAGATAACTCCATGGAGAAAGGCAATGGAAGTCAAGAAGTAACCATGGAAGAAGGTTCTAAAGATGGTAATACAACTAAACTAAATGGAAGTAAAGATAACTCAATGGAGGAAGGTACAGTTGAAACAAGTGGAGTCAAGGAAGATTCCATGAAAGATAAGGCGACGGAGGTTCAAGGAAACAATAATAGCTCCACAAGCAATACAACAATGGGTGTTAAAGGAGACAACATAGACACCAATGAAGATTCTACAAAGAATAAGACACTGGAAGCTCAAGGTGGTAGTGTTGGAGGCTCAACCAATGCTACAACACAAGAGACTACAGAGAGTAATGATTCTATGAACAACCAAAACTTGCAGCATGTTGAAGGAGACAGCATAGACATCAATGGAGATTCCACACAGAACAAGACAATGGAAGCTCAAGGTGGAAGTGCTGGAGGCTCAACGAATGGTACAACAGGAGAGACTACAGAGAGTAATGATTCTATGAACAACCAAAACGTGCAGCATGGAGAAAACAATGCAAACTCCATGAATAACCAAACATCAGAAAGTTCCACAACGGAACACAAAGTGACAACAGATATTGAGAGCAGTACTTCAAAAGAAGTCACAAGTTTCATATCAAACCTTGAGCACAAATCTCCAGGAACACAAGAGTTCCAGAGCTTCTTCCAGAAGCTTAAAGATTACATGCAATATGCATGGCCGGCGTCTCCAACATTTGAGACAACAGACTCAAGATCCTACTTGAGTGAGATGACAAATATGGCAACAAAACTCTCGGATGCTATGGCTGTCTTGCAAGCCAAGAAACTTGGGTCAGGACAGGTGAGTTAACTAAAAACAACTCTTAATAGAAAGAAAAAAATCTAAGAAAATAGAGATCATAACTTAAACTTTTAACTTGGTTTTCTTTGACAGATGAAAACAACATTACAAGGATATCAACAAGAGGTGATGAAGACTCTTACCACCTTGCAATCTATTTTGAGCAAAGCAATGTCGGGACAACAAAGCCAGAACTCTAGTTCCTTGACGCTTACGGTATCACAACAACAAGCAATTAAGGAAATAACTTCGAAATGGGAACAAGTAATGACTAAATTCGTAAGAGTTGCTACGGAGAGTGAAAAACAATTTTCAATGGAGACTTCTAGTGGAAACGGCTTTCACATGAAGAAGAGTTTTAGCTCTAGCTCTAGCTCTAGCTCTACTAGTAGCTCGGGTTCAAGTCCGGGTTTGGATTTCAATCTCCACAACGGTGAAAGTCCGGAGATGGTGGATGTGAATAGTTAGAGAGTACACTATGTCGACAATAATAAGATTTATGATTCATTAGAAACTGTATTTTGTTTTGTAAGATAAACCCAAGTTGTCTTGAGGTTTAGAGTTTTAGTTCTTGGGTGGGAGGGTACAATATAGTTCATAATACAAATTGTGAACTTTCATGTACATATTTTTAGGACTTGTAAAATAAGAAGCGGCCTTTACTCGCTGGTACCATGTATATATACAATTAGGACTTGGATGATTATGCATATGTTTGTGTTAGTGTTTGGTTGGAGACATTTTATTGTTTCTTTTAGAGTTTTTGTTTGAATTGATTCCGCTGATTCTTAAAGCACTCACTCAAAGTAATAATAGAAAAAACACAAAAAGTATGAAAGAAAATGTAGAAAAATGTAGAATGACTTTTGGTTTTGAGAACTCGGAGCAGAAGTTGAGAGTTATTGCACGACGTCCAAAGTTAAATACCAATTTCTCCATGATTTCAAGTTTGAATCGTATTTACCCACAAATTAATAGTTTGAAACTAATTTATACACAAACCACAATTAAGTTTGGTTTATTATATACTAATACACATTTAGTCATAAAATTCCAATCAAACCCCAATTAGACCAATTTATTGAGTTACTCTCTCCGTATACAAAAAATGATGTTTTAACTTATATACAAAAAAATGATATCCTAAGTTTAATTAATACAATTTTTAAAATTAATACATAAATTAACATATGAAAGTATAATTGGTTGAAATTTATTGGAAAACAAATAAAACTAACAAAATTATTAAATCAAGATATATATTAAATTTTATTAATATGTGTGTAAATCTTTAAGCAACAATTTGTTAAGTTCAGAATGAGTGAAACTTAAACCTAATAGCAAACAAAAAACAAACTAATCACCTAAAATTAAAAATATTAAAAATTAACTTAGAAAATAGCAGTGTTCTAAAATACAACTGGTTATGGCCGTATATACAGTGTATATACGGTATTAAGTAGTTTATGGTACTGTTTTTTATTATACGGTAGAATAATTTGGTAATAATTTTGACGAATGCAAATACAACATTTATACAGTGTTATATGACGTTTATACGAATGTTTATATGCTCAAAGTATATCAATTATATTTTTAAGAAAATTTTAATAAACAATTATAATGTATATGTTTGATTATTTTGATTTTATTTGACTTTATTCATATCAATTTATGTTTCTTTATTATTTGATAACTAATTATAATGTATATTTTATTTAATTATGTTTTCTATATATTTTATTATTTATATATAATTTATACAATTATTTTATTAATTGTTATAGTATTTATTTAGAATATATAAATATATATACTACGTATATACATTCATATATATATATATCAAGAAGCTATACAATAATCAACAGTCAGGCTATACAATATTACAACACTAGAAAATAGCCTTGATAGAATCCTCACACTATCTACTGTCTAAGGTCCGTCTAGTCGGTTTCTTCACATCTTCTCAACCCGAGTCCATTTTTCCCTAAAGAAATTCCCTCTCCCACGACGTCATGACGACTGAAACTCTCTCTCCCATGTCATGACGACTCCACCACACACAAGTCCTCCGATACTTTGCCCCTTCTTGCTGCTGCTTCTCTGTCGGCACTCTTTCCTTTTTCGTTCTCCTTCATTCACCTAAACTTTTCACTGTCACATTTTGAGCAGTACAACTATTTTCAAACGAAAAATATACTCCCTCCGTTTCGCAAAGAGTGTCGTTTTGAGGTTTTATTTTTGTTTCATAAAAAGTGTCGTTTTCGATTTTCAATGCAAAATTTATGAATTTTATTTTTCAATTTAATTTTCTATTGGTTGAAATAGTGTTTGGTGTATGGGAAATGATGTTTTTATATAGAAAATATGCAAAATTAAATGTTTTCTTAATCCGTGTGCAGAAACTTAAAATGACACTTATTATGAAACAGAGGGAGTATTTAATAATGTAATTCAGTTATTTTAGAATATTAACAAAAAACTATAAAAAACTCAATTTTTAGAATTCATTGTTGTTGATGCTCTTTTTGTCATATGTTGGATTAAAATTCAAATAAAACGAGAGTTATATATACTAAGCCGGCAAAGGTACATAACACTACAAGAAAACATCACCAATTCCGTCGGTGGATAAGATTTATTTTTCATTGTTTCCGTCGTCACATCTCTCTACCATCTTTATCTGTATTCAACTTTGGGGTAATGATAGCGCTGGTGCACCGGTGGATAAGATATCCCTCCATGCTTCTTCTCTTCCAATAAACATATATCGGCAAGGTGCAGTGGCACAAGGACTTGTTTAGGAAATAGGACAAGAGCTAGTTATGTGATGAAGAAGATACATACACACATAATGTGTATACACATGTATATATATGCATATACTTGTAGCTTTTCGTGTATGAAGGAAGAAGATATACATATATGTATATGTATGTACATATATATATACATATATGTATGTATGATTTTTTAATTAAAATTTCCGATAACATATGATGAACACTGACATTGGTAAGTACCGAGAGAAACGAGTCCGTCTAATTTCCAATAAAAAATCCGATGATTTTGTGACATCACATTTCATAGGTAGAGTCTTGGGAAATGGCGACAAAACATTCCGAGAAAGTTTCTGAGAACCTATTTTATCTGTAATTTCCGACAACAGTCCAACAAACATGACTCTCGGTGTATAGATCTCTTTCTTGTAGTGTAATCTTCCATAAGCCGACAAGGTAAACATAGTTAGTCGGTTGAAGTTGTGTCTCCAAAGGATGTGAAACAAGCTTTAACTTAGGGATGTCAAAATGAGCTACCTCGCTCAACTCAACTCAATTTATATTGAACTCGAATCTTTCATAAGCTAACTCAGTTCAGCTTATTTATTATATGAGCTTCAATAAGTAAACTTGAACTCAGATCATCAAGATCATGAGTTAAATTAATTAACTCGTTATCGAATATAAAAATAAAAATTATAAAATAACTATAAAATACCTATAAAATATATTATATTTCAAAATGTAATCTAAATATTAAATATCAAAAACCCAAAACACTAATACTAAATAAGAATAAAATCATTACCTAATAATAAATTAAATCAAAGCTAAATCAGTGATCCAAAAATATATTTCACATAAGAGTCTTGAGAAATTCATCTTCAAAGTTTTCATTTGTTCAAATCATAAAGATATATATACTAAGCGTGAGAGTCTTATGAATATTTTGTTTTATATTTTAATTATAAAGATATGATGAGGATTAATATCAATATTTTTTACATTATATATATATTTTTTTAAAAATAGTTTTGCATTTTCATTTTAGAAGATAAATATGATTTATATAGAAACTATATTTTTTTACATAACAAAAATAGAAGTCTTCCATATATATATATATAACGATCAAGCTTATAAGTTAGCTCATGATCATTAAAGACCGTTCATATAGTTCATATAACTCATGATCTAATTTAAGCTCGACCATTAAGCTCATTTATTAAATAAACCTAAAAAACAGAATTCATGCTTATGAAAAATCGAGCTGAGCTGAAGTAGCTCATGCGCTATAACTCATTTTGACACCCCTACGTCAACTAAAGGAACCCACAAGAAAAAAAATCTAACATCCTGAGCAGCCAACAAAGTAGACGGTTGACAATCAACTATTCAAGAACTGAACGCAATTGAGAAAAAGCTCCACAATCCCTTACCAAGTAATCCGGAAAATCAGTTGTTGTTGATGCTCTAAACTTGTAGAATACTTCTACAGACTTATAAAGATTGTTATTATTGTTATTTGACTTGGACTAGTGTAGATTCAGGGTAACATAAACATCCAAAAGATTACATCGTAAAAAAAAACTTCCAACGGTAGGGTAAAGCTAAATATGGCTAGAAGACTAAGATTTCATTTTGCGATGATTTGGTGTAGATCGGATCACTGGATTTACAGAAGTCGAATCTACAATCGGAGAAAAAAAAATCTCTAACTTATATTTAAGAAAATAAACTACATTAAGAATGAAAACAATGATTTAAGGATACTTTTGTATTATTAATTTTATGTACCATCCTTATAACGAATCCACGTGAAAAATTATTAACTTGAGAAATATTATAAATAATAACAATGGAGTGATTTGATCCCCAAGAAATAACAACTAAGAGAAACGAGAGAAAATTTGATAAAATATGCAAATCATATATTACTATTACATTCTCAAATTTGAGTATCATGTACATCAAAATTTATTATATTCATAGTTTACATCCAAAAAAAAAAAAAAAAAA
>MU105901.1:0-222294 GCA_012274485.2 Sinapis alba | reverse complement strand
CCAGCACCAGTTGTACTTCCGGTATCACCCAAGCTTCCGCCACCGGCACCAGTTGTACTTCCGGTATCACCAGAGCTTCCACCACCGGCACCAGTTGTACTTCCGGTGTCAACAGAGCTTCCACCACCGGCACCAGTCGTACTTCCGGTATCACCCAAGCTTCCACCACCGGCACCAGTCGTACTTCCGGTATCACCATAGCTTCCACCACCGGCACCAGTTGTACTTCCGGTATCACCAGAGCTTCCACCACCGGCACCAGTTGTACTTCCAGTATCAACAAAATTTCCACCACCACCCATGGAACCTCCTCCTGGTGCAGTTGAGCTATCAGTTGGGCTTCCACCCGGGCTACCGCTTCCACCGTCAGCAGGACTTCCAGTTCCACTAGACGGAGTACCACTGCCTGAGCTTCCAACTCCAGGGCCTCCAGCTCCGGGGTACGGAGAACCACTGCCAGAGCTACCACCTCCAGGGCCTCCAGCTCCGGGGTAGGGAGAACCACTGCCTGAGCTTCCACCTCCAGGGCCTCCAGCTCCGGGGTGGGGAGAACCACTGCCAAAGCTACCACCTCCAGTGCCTCCAGCTCCCATCGAGGAAGAACCACCGCCGGAGCTTCCACCTCCAGCACTTCCGGCGTCATCATCAACTCCACCTCCAATGCCAAGAGATGGGAGATCAATATCACCGTCACCAGTCTTCTCACGTACAGTTTTCACAAACTGACCAATCACTTGTGCCCATTTCATCACAGATGTGATCAGCACTCTCCTTTGTTCACTTGTCATTGTTAGTGAACCACTCCTCTTATACTCAGCCATAACTTTTCCCATCGACATCAAACTTTCAACCAACTTGCTCGTATCCGCCTACCAAAAAAAATAACATCCAAAAGACATTCATTTTCATTTCAAATATAAAAAATGAGCATGTTTTAATACTCAAATGAGATAACAAATATATAAACTCTTACCGATGCTTTGACACCCAATGCACTGATAGCCTTGAAGAGCCCCTCAGAATGTGCTTTCAACTGAGACTCAAATTCTGCCGATGAAGACTTCCCTGCTGCTGAGTTTATGAAGATCAAAAATGCCTTCAGCTTTGAAAAGAACTCCTTGTACTCCACCTTTGAGGAGCATAAGCTCTCAAGGTTGTCTATAAATCTAAGCATAATCTTGAAAGCGAAAGGTTCAAACTCGTTGGCCTCTCTAGGAAGTTTCCTCAAGTAATGCCTTAATAAGAAACTTCCTTGCGCTTCATATACCGTACTTGATGCTACTATTATACACATTAGACATATTGCTAGAGGAAATCTTGCCATTTTCTTGTCAGATGGAAAAAAAAAAAAAAAAGAATTAGAGTGATTTATTAAAAAATATTTTTAAAAAAAGTTTCTATATTTTTTTTGGTTTTTTGAAAGATTTTATTTCATAAGAGAACTCGATTATATAGATGCTTAGGAACGCTAAATTTGCTTTATGAGAAATTAGAGGATTCACTGAAGGCCGAGAGAGAGAATAGCAAAATGTTAATGGCTCTCATGTTCCATAACCGATTAAGACGGCAGATTGTGTTTCTACCATTCTATATTTAGAGAATAAATATATCACTTAAATTATAACATTACAGTACTATACGTTTATAAATAGCGATTCAGTACGACACAAATGATTTTCACTTATTGCAAAATATACAAAATAATCCTTTATAAGTTAAAAACAAGGGTAATTCTCTTAAATAGCCTTTTTTAAGTTTTTATCACAAAAATAGCCCTCAAAAAATAAAATGACCAAAATAGACTTTTTTTTGTTGAAATTTTGATTTTTTTATTTTATTTTTGAAATTTGAAACCCTAACCCCAAAGTCACCCCTTTACTCTAAACCCTAAAGTCCAAATTAGTTAACCCTAGGGGTATAAATGCATTTTTTAGCTTCAAAAAAAAAAAACATTTTGGTCATTTTCTTCTTTAAAAACTATTTTTGTGACAAACAAACTAAAATGAGCTATCTAAGAGAATTTCTCTAAAAACAATTTCTTAAGAAATATTAATATAGAAATGTAAGATTTTGTAAATTTTAAAACTAATATTAAGATTATAGCATATTTTATTTATTATGCATTATCTTTTATATAATAAAACGCAAATCGTATGACGAATCATATTATGCCATGTAATAAATATTAACAAAATTTAGAAAAATTAATTAAAACAAGATAATACTTTTAAAAAAAAATCTTTATCCATATTAACTGTCACTAGAAACTACCCACAAAGTTTATTTGCCCACGATCCTTTTTTACTCATTGTCTTATATCTCTCAATTTTTTCTTAGATTCGATAAAAAAAAATATCGGAGAAATCTATGATATATTAAAAGCAGATTATGAAAGACCTATTCTCCTTCTTCATTTCAAAATCTAATTCATAACTGGGATCATATTTACAATAAAACATACTAAAACACATTTTAGTCAAGTTTTAAAATAGATTTACAAAAACCCTACGATTAACATTATTTTTAGGATGTGTAATTACAACTTTATGAAACATAACTGCTTTCAGTAAACTTTGTTATTGTTAATTAAAACTTTCAGTGGACAAGATGGTCCGAAATCGAATCTCCTCATTGAGGGGATGCATACGAGGATGCCATGAGGCTTTGGTTTGATACAGGATAACAAGTTCAGTTACTACTTTTCTGGTTTTGTGAAGTATTCATAAACACTATACTTGGAAATCACACTCATTGTACAAAAGGTTTTTTGTTTGGATAAATTTATAAATTTAACATTCTTTCAAAAAAATCTTTTTTTTTATTAATGTTCATGTAAATGATATATAAGTGAACTGAATAAATTGCATCCAACATTTATTATTTTATTTACATAAATTTTGATGAATCTATTGTATTAGAATGTAAGATAATAATGTTCTCTTATTAATTTCTTTCCACAATTAAATTTGTAACCACTAGTCCTCCTAGAAACTACCATGATCATAAGAATACAAAGTTTTTCTAAAAAAAATTAATATAGGTAGGAACTCAAAAAACTATTCAAAATCCCTTTTGTGGGTCTCACTTACTTCTCTTTGTAAAGCATAGAGAGAGCGCATACAGTGTACATTATTTGCATACGTCGGTCTATAGGTAGACATTGCTTGCCTACACCGATCTTAGTCTTATTGAAAAAAAAAAAAAAACTCTAGTTGGTTACTAACTATCATATATGGCGGTACTAGTTTGTCTTTCTTGATGATATGAGTTGCATCAACTGGTCTGAGTCTTCATGGTATTGTCCTGCTGATCAGACTGTTGAGATTCTTGAGATTTCTTAGAGGAAGATGAAGATGAAGATTTCGAAGAAACAGCAGTCTCCAGAAACTGGGTGGTGACTTGTTCCCATTTACTGAGTCTCTGCTTAAGCTCTGCCTCTTGTGTGGACGATATTGTCTTGCCTTTATTTTCGCTCACTATTTTAGTGTTAAGGTCTTCTAGTTCTTTGTAAGTCTTCATCAATTTTTCTTGGGAAGATTCCATGCGGTTCTTTGCCTAGTGCACCAGAAAAAGATGAAATTATTTCAATCAAAAAATATAATATTAGCTGAAAACATGATATTTTTTTTTTCATACACACCTCTGGTGATTTGGCTAACTTTGAACTAACAGCATCTGCAGCCTCGGACACTGAACTAACAGCAGAACTCATTTTAGAAACGAAGCGTTTTTCATCAATGTTAGCGATCTTTGTGGTAGCACGCATGGAAGTCTTGAGTTTCTGGAAGAAAGTGTCGAGTTGTTTTGTTCCTGCGTACTTCTTCTCTAGGACATGAATGAACGACTTTGCTTTTTTGGATGTTTCAATCTCAACTTCTTTCGCTGATGTTGTGGATGAGCTACTTTTTGAACTTTCTGAGCTTTGGCTGTTGGTATTGGAAGCAGCAGCTTCGCTAGCACTTTCGCTTTCTTTGTCAGAGGTTTCACCACTAGCAGATTCTGAGCCAGAAGGGCTGCCTGTGGGACTTCCACTCGGGCTGTCCGTCGTTGTACCACTCGGGCTGTCTGTGGTTGTACCACTCGGGCTGTCCGTGGTTGTGCCAGAAGGGCTGTCCGTGGGACTTCCACTCGGGCTGTCCGTGGAACTTCCACTCGGGCTGTCCGTGGGACTTCCACTTGGGCTGTCTGTGGTTGTACCACTTGGACTGTCCGTGGTTGTACCACTCGGGCTGTCTGTGGTTGTACCACTCGGACTATCTGTGGTTGTATCAGAGGGGCTGTCCGTGGGACTTCCACTCGGGCTGTCCGTGGTTGTACCACTCGGGCTGTCCGTGGTTGTACCACTCGGACTGTCCGTGGTTGTATCACTCGGACTGTCTGTGGTTGTACCAGAGGGGCTGTCTGTGGGACTTCCACTCGGACTGTCTGTGGTTGTACCACTCGGGCTGTCTGTGGTTGTATCAGAGGGGCTGTCCGTCGGACTTCCACTCGGGCTGTCTGTGGTTGTACCACTCGGACTGTCTGTGGTTGTGCCAGAGGGGCTGTCCGTGGGACTTCCACTCGGGCTGTCCATGGTTGTACCACTCGGGCTGTCTGTGGTTGTATCGGGCGGGCTGTCCGTGGTTGTACCACTAGGGCTGTCTGTGGTTGTACCACTCGGGCTGTCTGTGGTTGTACCAGAAGGACTGTCTGTGGGACTTCCACTCGGACTGTCCGTGGTTGTGCCACTCGGGCTGTCTGTGGGACTTCCACACGGAATGCCTGAACCTACACCGGTAGTGTCGTCGAAAGTGGTTGAACCTGAACTGGTGGTTGTGGGACTATCACTATCACTGCCAGGGGAATCGCTTTCGGGGCTTTCATCACTTCCACTTTCAACAACAGAGTTAACATCAACGTCAAGCCCTAGGTTCGATACATCGATAGACTTTCCTGCTGTCTCCACGGCCGTTTTCACCAATGTAACTACCGTTTTAGTCCATTGCACCATAGCCACGACCAACACTTTCTTTTGCTGATGTGTCATGCTCTCTGAAGTACTCTTCTTCTGCTCAATCAAAGTCTTTCCCATTGACAGCATGGTTTCTCTAAAATTGGAATTCAACTGTCCAAAACAAAAACCAGTAAGAAAATAAAATCTAAAACCATCCACACTGGAAATTCTTTAACTATAGTCTCTCACCAATTTTATTAGTATTTAACTGATGAGAGACTTCATGTTAAATACTCCTAATACAAATGTCTTAGGCCATAAAGAGAAAGACAAGAGGAGTCTCTCATCTGAGATTTCTCTCATAGATTCGAGAAACCCATTGACGTACATGTCAAATGGCAATTAATTACTACTTGCAAAATATTAAAATGAATTTTTGAGAAACTCCTTATTATAAGAACATTACAGTGTTATGGTATAGGTACTTACTCCACTTTTAGCACCAGTCAATTCAGATATAGCATTGGCGAGGCCGTCAACTTTTGTTGTTAGCTGAGTATTGGTGCTTTCCGATGTGGTCGATGCCGATTTGATGAATTTCACGTAAGAGGTGAAGAGTGAAAAGAAAGTCTTGAACCCTTTAGTCGCGGGACACCCACCTCGAAGTCTCTTGATCAAAAGTAACATACCTTTGCATGCGAATGGTGTAAAGTCCCTGGCTCTTCGTATAAATTTCCTCTTCAAGTACATCTTTAGCAAGAACGTTCCTTGCGCCTCGTAGACCACACTTGATACTACTAGAAACAACAGACATAATGCTAGTACGTTTTTATTAGCCATTATCTTCTCTCTCTCTTTTTTTTTGTTATATAAATGTTTTTCTTTCTTTTTTATTTTTTATTTTTGAATTTTTGGATGATTTAGTTTGGAGGAGAACTGAGTTTATATAGATGCTTTGAAAAAAAAATATTTTAAGTGGAAAAGAGAAAATTGTGGATTAATCTAAGGTTGCTAGAGAATAGCATAAGAGAAGTACGTTCTCTCATGTTTTATTTCTTTTGACGACAATTATGAATTTATGTTGTTGTCCGCGTTTCTCTTCAATCTATATTTAGAAAGATTGAAAATATAGTATAAAATTTTTAGTACATTTGATTAATTCAACTGTGTGAAAATAATAGACACTGAAACTTTGGGTCATGCTTGTTAAACAATGGACTGATTCGTCACACGCAGCATGCGCTTGCATGTTACAACATTTCTTACTCGCTAGTAATAATATGTGTGTAGCACGTAACTTTCATTAGTTTCATTGTAACTAAACATCTTAGAGCATGATTATCCGGGTCTCTTAAGGGGTTCTCTTGCACTGTTCGCGGGTACCACTAACATGTTGGGTCCGTGAACAATGCAAAAGATGGTTCTTAAAACTCTTAAATAAGAACCGTCTCTTGCACTGTTCGCGGGCCCCATTGACACGTGTCGGTCCGCGATTGGTTAATTTTTTTAAAAAAAATAAAAAAACACAAAAAAATAAAATAAATAAGAGACCCTTTTTGGAGTCTCCAGGATAATCATGCTCTTACAACACTTGCCGGCAACAACAGTTTAGTCCAAAGTAGACTCATAAACCTATACACCAAAAAATGTGTAATATGTAATTTATTGTGTGTATGGTAACATCACATGATAAAGTTCTCCAAGATTAACATGTAAAAAACAACTGCCATAGTATTTTATTTTTTTATTCTTTTGCAAAGAATTAATTTATGATATCCCTGTATCAATGAGAAATAATATGCAAAATCGTCAAATTTCTACAATTACAGTAAACCTTAAGGATTTTCTTTGATCTAAAGTCAAATGAGCAACTAAAAATATATGAAAAGATAAATAACTTTCTGAAAACTGACATTCAAATGTCATAATTTGAGAAATCAATATACGTTCAGGCCCGGTCTCGAGCACATATTCAAGATACATTTGTATGGGGCCTATAATTTTTTAAATTTTGTGGCCTAATTTTTGTACAGTTTTTATTGTTACTTTGTTAACATAAAAAATATAAAATGGATTCTAATCAAGCATGTAACATAACAAAATACATGTAACATAGTAAATTTTTCTATATTTTCCTTATTTTAAATAAAAGAAACAAAAAGATAACTTTTAGAACTAATATACTTTTATTTGTGTTAAGAATGTTGTAAAATTTAATTCTTTAGTTATCATTTAGGGTTCGCATTTTTAGTTTCGTATTAGACCCGAAATATCTCAGGACCGGCACTGTATACGTTAAGTAGATTTTCTCCTCTTCTTACAATATCCCAACATCGATTCATTCCCCCAAGATTTGGATGCGTAAACTAATTTACTCATCACTTATAACATTTTTTTTGGTCAACGGAGATGATTAGACCTAACCTAAGAAGTCAACAGAGTTTGCAAGAGGCACAAACAAGTGCACTCTTGGCGAGACATAGATTTGGCTAAACGAGGGACAAAGTTGAAATAGATGATGCGAAAATCTAGTGCTAGTAACAACGCATGCCATGTATCCTATTTGACTCTCTCTCATCGGTCCGGGAGGACACAAGACCATCATTATCCCCAGTCTCTTAACCGGAGTTTTTAGCGATAAAAGATGGTTCTTAGCTTTTCTTAGTCTTTAATCAAGAAAAACTAAGAACCGTCTCTTAAATAAGAGATACAAGATCCATCTCTTAGCGGAAAAGTGTAAAAAAAATAATAAAAAAGAACAAAAAAATATCAAATCATGATTTAAGAACCCCGATTAAGAGACCAGAAATAATGATGTTCTAAGAGTTCTGAGATTCTCGCCAAAGAGGCTCTCCTATAAGAGCCGTCACTATAGCACATTTTTTGGCCATGAAGGAAGATGATACATCTTGTGACGTTTTAAGTTAAGTGGGAGACAGTGCTTGTTCGAATCACAAACACAATGGTACTGACCATCTTATTGCTCATTGTTCAAGCAACCATTTATCACCTTTGGTTGGAAAGAAACAGTAGATTATACAAAAACGTGTCTCGATCTTTCCCTTCAATAATGTGTCTTCCTCCAGCTTAGAGCAAAGCTTTTCTCGCTTGATCAGGAAGAAAAAAAGCTCAAGGTCACATCAGAGCCTCCTACATCAACCACTTCAATAATCAGAAAAGCTTCATACCTGTCAATTTGGTTTCAGCATGTTCAGGGCTAAAATTCAGAATGAATATCAAGATGGGAGGCACTTGGGAGTATAAATCGGTTCTTACGTCACAACAAATTTTATAGAAATTGGCTTCACTATATGTATTTTCTTCTTTCTATCTTTACAGTCTACTCTTTGATGTAACCATAAACTCTTATTCAGAAATGGTATCTAAAGAGAAAGTTAAAGAAAATAGAAAAAAAACACAATGGTACTGAGCACAAAAAAGCTTTTCTTACATGGAACATTCAACGAGTAAAACAGGGAAGCTGAAGCTCGATCCGTCCTTTAAGATCTTTACATATTTTATATGATTTAATTTAAATGATATTAATATGTATATTAATTTGAATATTTATTAAATGAAACATACTACTCATATGGTTTTATGATTTGTTTGTATTTGTTATAAAAAAAATTTAAATCATTGATCATAAATTTTCAATACGAAACTTTTAACAGATTTAGTAATTTATAGTTTTAAAAAAAAAAATCAAAATATAACTTATAAGAAATTTTTAATTTTTTATTATATTGTCAATATGATTATTTAATTTGTTTAATAATATAAAATTAAACAAAAATGATAGAGGATATTCAAATTGTCATCAGATCTTTATTATTCAAAATCATTCATTGTCATATATATATATTAATTATTTTAGGTAATTTCATAATTTTATTTAATGAAAGAATGAAAAATATTTTTTGTACATTGCTAATTAATTTAATGAAAAGTATAATACTCCATTCTTTTTTAATAGATGCTATTTTAGAAGAAATGTTTTGTTACAAAATAGATAAAGTTTTCAATTTTTAAAGCAAATTTATTAGCAATTGATATTATTTGACTAATGATATTATGCAAGTTATTTTACTGTTGGTCAAATTATGAGTATTATAATGAGTAAGTGTATAGGTAATAATATTTTTGTTTAGAAAATGTAAAAATTAAATATTTTTAATTCTATTCTATGTGCCTATTTTTAAAATGTCATCTATTTAAAAATGGAAGGAATATGTTTAGATTGACCAATATATTTCTCTAAAGACTTAACGAAGATACATAGCATATTTCACATGTTATAGTGCTTCTCTATTAGTATACAATATAATGGATTGTCTGAGAGAAACAGAGAATTTTCTAAAACTCGACATTTATTTCTTTCTTCTTCAACAGAGATTTTCCAATTTAGACGAGGCTGACTTATGGTGATGAACCGTTGTTTTCATTTCCGTTTTTAATTTTTGAAGAACCAGTTTCGGTTCTTACATCAATTTGACTGTTTGATCCTGTTTTAGTATTGCTTTCTGCTCTGGTGGTTGTGACACTTCCAGTTGTGATATTTTTGTTTCCACTAGAAGTGGCTGAAACGTTGATTTGGCCTCCGGTCTTCTTGGTGTTTGAAGAACCATTTTGGTTTCTTTCACTTCCACCTTCAACAATGGAGTTGACATCAACGTCAAGCCCTAGGTTTGATATATCCATTGACTTTCCTACTCTCAACTCCACAGCAGTTTTCACCAATACAGCGATCGTTTTAGTCCATTGCACCATAGCCACGACCAACACTTTCTTTTCCTGAATTGTCATACTCTGTGAATTACTTTTCTTCTGCTCAATCAAAGTCTTTCCCATTGACTGCATTGTGTCTCTAAAATCCGTATTCGACTGTTCAAAATAAAAATCAGTAAAAATTGTTAAATTCAAGTTTATTATAAAGTTTTAACTTAAAACTTATCGACGATAAGTGAGTTGGTGTACTGATATGTGACCAGGCTCGGCCCAATCTAAAATAAGACCATATGCAAAATTACAAAAAAAATTTACAAAAACTTATTGACGATAAGTGAGTTAGTTTACTGATAAAGTTCTAACTTAAAACTTATTGACAATAAATGAGTTAGTCTATTGATAAAGTTCTAACTTAAAATTTATTGACGATAAGTGAGTTGGTGTACTTAAAAACTGTATCATTTTTTTAATAGTATAATTACAAAAAAAAAAAAAAAGAATTTGTTTCTCTTAACTTAAAAAAAAACATAAATTTTGTGGGTCCTAAGCTATTGTTTACCTTGTTTGTGTGATGGCCTGTGTGACATCACTCACTCATTAACAAAAACGTAATCTAAATTAAATATTATAGGAACGTTATGGCCGGTACAGGTACTTACTGGTGCTCTGCCTTTAACAGCGGTTAATTCAGACATAGCATCGGCTAGACCGTTAACTTGTGATTTGATCTGTGTATCTGTGCTTTTCGATGTGGCTGAGGCATTGCTGATGAATTTAATGTAAGAGGTGAAGAGTGAAAAGAATTTTTTGAACTCTCTAGTCGCGGGACACCCACCTCGAAGTCTCTTGATCAAAAGTAACATTCCTTTGCATGCGAATGGTGTAAAGTTCTTTGCCTTTCGAAACATTTTCCTCCTCAAATACATCTTTAGCATGAACGTTCCTTGCGCTTCGTACACTACACTTGATGCTACTAGAAACATCAGACATATTGCTAGTATGTTTTTATTAGCCATTTTCTTATTCTTTTTTTTTTTTACTTATAAATGTTTTTTTGTTTTTTTTTTTGTAAATTTCTGATGATTTTAGGTTCTATGAGAAGTGAGTTTATATAGATGCGTTGAAAAAATATTTTAAGTGAAAAGGAGAAAATTGTGGATTAGTTTAAGGTCGCTAGAGAATAGCATAAGAGTTTTCTCATGTTTTAATTTTTTTTTTTTACGGCAATTATGAATTTATGTTGTTCACCTAAAAGAAAAAGAGATATTATGAATTTATGTTGCTGTCCGCGTTTCTCTTCAATCTATATTTAGAAAAGCCAAAACATAATACTCCTTCCGTTTCATATTACTTGTTGTTGTAAAAAAAAAATTCGTTTTAAAATAAGTGTCATTTTATAATTTTAATGCAAAAATTATTAATAAGATTTATTTTATTTTTTATTGGTTGAAATATAGTTAGATGTATAGGTAATTATATTTTTATTTTGAAAATATACAAAAACATATATTTTCTTAATATGTGTGTATAAACTTAGAACGACAAATAATATAAAACGGAGGGAGTATAATTTTGTAATATAATTGATTAATTAAACTGTGTAAATAATAGATACGCTAATAATTTAGGTCATGCTTGTCAAACCCTTGACTTATCCGCCATGTGCACCATGCGCTTACTACATGTTACAACATATCTGACTAGCAATGATCATGGTTTATACTCTCATTATTGTTTCAGTTTTGACTCTTTTTATATGAAACAAACTAGAGAATTATTTACAACAAATGGTCTCAAAATACGGTTGTGGGCAGCTGCCTCACACACACACACGGTGTTTGTGATACATGTCATCATTCATAACCAATGGTGAAGCTATATGTTGTTTGTGGGAGGGGCAGCTACCCACCATGAATTTTTAAAATTAGTGTAAAGTGAAATGAGAGACAATGCTTGTTTGAATCACAATGACCCTGAGCACAACAATCTTTTCTTACACGGAATATTCTACTAAAGCAAAAGGAAATTTAAGGTTTTCTATTTATGTTTCGTAATAAACTATACAAAACTCAATGGAACATTTTTGGTTTTAGTAATTTGCAAACTATTTTAATGTAAACCTGAAGAGATTTCATAAGAAAACAATAATATCACTATAAAATTGGAAATATGAAGGTGAATGTGGAAAATTCTTAAAGATATGACAAGTGAATGTAGAAAATAAATTTATGAACTCTTTCTAAAAACCAGTAGATATTGTTCCTAATTTAAGTAAAATCTGAAAAAGGTAAAAGAAACCCTCCTCCAATGGAGAACGACTGGCAGGAGGAAGAGGAGTCCATGCAGAGAAGTAATATCAAATGGCAAAAAAAAGTTTCTCTAGACTTTATAAATAATCAAAAACAATCTGAGACAAGTTCTTGATTTTTTTTTTCTCTTTTCAAGAACGCCACATTCTTGCTTTCTTCTCCTTCTTTGACAGAGATTATAATTATGATTATGCTGATGTCCATGTCCTCGCTTTGATACATCATTTGATCGTCTTCATTTTCTTTCTCGTATTGTCTTTTGTTCAGTTTCCTCTGTTTTGATACAATCCTCTGTTTTGGCCCAATCCTCTGTTTTCATTATGATCTAAAATATCCTCTGTTTTTCGTTATGATCTAAAATATCCTGTTTTTTACGATATCTCTCTTTTTTCTTTTTTCACAAATCTCAATAGTATTATCTCATCGATTTCACCAAACCATTTTCATTAATATTTCTTTTCTTTTTTTTTTTTGACTAAAAGCATTTTCATTAATATTTCAATAGTCTCCAAATAAAAATCATTTTTGTTATTATCAAATATGGGATGTGCGAGCTCGAAGCACCGTAAACGTTGCCACCACTGCCGGCAAGGACATTCTCCGGTGGACACGTCACGTAGCAACTCGGTGCACCACCACCCACCACAACAATCAGACGACATGGTGGCACTCAATTCCTCCACCCTCGGATCACTCAAGCTCTGCTACTCCTCCTTCGGACATAGCCGCATACACTTGGCAGATTTTACTGGCAACCTTGTCACCGACCAATCTGGAGAGAACCGACAAGGAGATGGGTTTGGTCACAAGGAAGACAGAGACAAAGAAATGCAAGCTAAGCTTATGGAAGCTAAAGTATGGTCAAGTATGATGAACGAGAAGATCCCCAAGCTTGTCCCCAAGACTCCTATCTTGACGCCTCCTGGAGAGCCAGAAACGATCAACACGTGGGAGATGATGGATGGTCTTGAAGATTCCATTAGCCCTCTTCGATCACCTAATCACGTTAGGAGCTTCTCGTTTGATGTTACTCACCATGGTGATTGTGAACGTACCAAGGAGAATGGTAATGTGATAATACTCTACTTCACTAGCCTTAGAGGTATAAGGAAGACATATGAAGATAGCTGTGATGTCCGGATTATACTGAAAAGCCTTGGGGTTAAGGTGGATGAGCGTGATGTATCGATGCATTCGAGTTTCAAAGACGAGCTCAAGGAGTTATTACTAGAGGGTAAATTCAAGAATGACGTGGGGATCACGTTACCTAGAGTTTTCTTGGGGAGGAAGTATCTTGGTGGAGCAGAGGAGATTCGGAAGTTGAATGAAGATGGGAAGCTCGAGAAGATTCTAGAAGGTTGCGAGAGGGTTGAAGAGAATAAAAACTCATTACCCTTTCTTACACTCCGAACACCTCTATATTCCAAACACGGTACACTCTGTACAAGTCCCTCGACGTTTCACATGTTACTTCTACCACTTTCACTTTTCCTTCTATCTCTCATACCAAAAGTTTGTACAGGACTAACATTACTCTTACCTGAACAATCTACAGGAGAAACAACACTAATCGACATACTTGTGTGACAAAGAAAGAGAAACTTGCTCTTCGTTTTGTTTGTTTTAACTTAAGTTTGTGTGTTGAATGCTTTAGGGGTTTCTTGCCTCTAGAGATTTTATTGTACATAAACAGGTTTTTGATTGTGATAGAAGTTGTAATTCAAATGTAATATGTTCATAAACATAGACAAGTGAAGCATTGGCATATAGTTTCCATATATAACTTTAACAAAAAATGTATATGAATATGAATTCCTAAAAATTATTTTTAAAAAGTGTGTGTATATTCTTTAGAATTGCGTTCATGCTTTACATTTTGTTAGATTTGTGTAGTTTAAAGTTTAAGATCTTAAATTTAAAGTTTAATGTAGTTTTTTTTTTTAAGTTTGCTTTAGTTTTGTTAAGTCGGTCCATATAAAATCCAACATATTAAATATGAGCCGGTGCTTACCCAATAAATTACAAAATTCACATATTGTAGAAGCAATGAATTTTTTTCTTTATTGTAAAGATTTTTAAAAATGTATATTTAATAAGATATGGATAAATACCACTTATCCATTAAAGAAAACCAAGATAGTAATAATGGATTATTCATTATATTTATTCATCCTTTCTTCAATCTTTAACTGACACAATCGAATTCAGACACCACAGTGTCCAACATTTTGAGAGATAATCAGATTTTTGTCCTTCTTGTCATACCATTTTTATGTAAATAGATAACATATATATCTCGGAGACTATTGAATAGAAATTAGTGTAACTGCTGGACCAAAATTCAGAAGTTTAAAATAAATATATTAAGGACAATCACGATTACATATAATAAATATATTTTGTAAAAGTTATAAGAAGTACATATATATTAGAAGGTTACATGAGCAAGCTTCTAATGACGGAAGCTTCATGGCTATCTTCATCAACGGAGTCGAGGAGCTGCGACAAACGTTCACTGAGGTTGTCAACTTCTCGATGCAGCTTTCTTATGTAGTTGCATGTCTCTTGAAGTACCTTTGATGCTGACACCTAATATATTATTAAGAGCCAACATCATCAGACCACATACATGCATGCACGAACATCACACAAACATGGCTTTTAGACGTTTTCATTTGATCACATAAGAAAACAAAAATGTTGTTCGGAGTCAAAAGTTTCGACTTTTATCTTCTTAAAATATATATATATATATATATACTACATAAACTATGACGAAGCTAAAAGAAATGAATGCTATGCCATGTAATATTCCATCGGTTTCAAAATGATTTATATTCTAAAAAGAAATTATTTCAAAAAAAATATTTTTTATATTTTTAATGCATATAATAATTATAAATAATAAATTTCAAGAAAATTAATTGTGTTTATTGATTTTTTATTGGCTACCTCCTATAGGAAATAATTAAACACAAAAAATAAAACATTTATAATTAAAATTTAAATTGTTTTCTTAATATGTGTGAAAACTCTAAAACATGTATCTTATTAAAACGGAAGGAGTATACCTTATCAGAACGGCGCCGTTCACGAATCTCCGGCAAAAGCTGACAAAGCTGGCTAACAAGGTCGATCATCTGGTCATCGGAGATCCTTAGAGCACTTGAAGATTGTCTTGATCTCCTGTTAGACATTTTCTTGTAGGTTTTTTACTTTTTGATTAGTATAACACTACAATGTTGTAAGAAAATAACCCTTAAGTTGTGTGCTTTCTCTCTGTTTCTGGATTGAACAGTAGATAAGAGATGAAGATGGATATAGAAAAAGAAAGGTGATATTAATAAGGGATGAAAAGGAGGGAAGCTATATATCTAGTAGCAATAGAGGGTTTGTATTTATCCCACAAGTTGTGTATTGTGTTGAAGATGTGAACTGAAGGAAGAGGAAAGTAACCAGAAGAGAAGAAAGGAGGGAATGAAAGAAAGTGTTTCGGTGTATAGAGACACTTAAAAATATAAAGAAATTGAGTTAGTGATAAGAGAAATATAAAGAGGTCAAGGACCATAGGAGAGGGAGAGCAATAAACCTAGACAATGATGTAATGGGAGAGACAGAGACTTGATAACCTCTAACCAAAATCACTTAAAATTAAATACATTTATTATATAAATATACCTAGAGGGAAAATGTGAAATGAATATATGTCATTCAGTGTGAAATGGATATGTAATTTATTTTCTATTTTTGTTAATGTTCTGCGATATTATTAAGTGGTTTTGTTCTATTAGTCAAGATAAATAATAGATGACCATAAAGGTCAAGAGGAATAATACAATTATTTAAAAAGAGAATACCCTCCGTTTCATTATGTAAGTAGTTTTAGCTAAAAGCACAAAGATTAAGAAAGTTATTAATTTTTAAAAAAATATTAATGAATATATAGATTATATATAGCTTAACCAATTATAAATTAGTTTGTTTATTTTGATTGGTTACATTATACCTAATAAAGTTAAAAATTATCTAGAAATATGAAAACTACTTATATTTTGAAACAAAAAAAATTCTCTAAAACTACTTACAATATAAAACAGAGGGAATCGAAAAAATCAAAAATATCACTGTGTTTACTTAATAAGAAATATATCATATATGTATTTATTTGTTAATAACATATTTAGAAAACTAGTTAAATAATAATAAGTGAAACCATTGTATATAATATAATTATGTTGAATAATGGAGGAGTGTTCGTATTTTAAAATGGAGAAAGAGATGAAAAGAACTGTGTTCCCAAACCTGGTGTTGAAATTGAAGTTGGATTTAAGAGAAGTGTTCCATATTGAGCTAACAATGTGGCCCTCTGTGTGCATGTCACTAAAAGGCAATACCATGTGATGGCATAGACTCTATTTTCATTATCATTACTACTTGTTATTTTATCCCACTTTGGATTAATATTAATAACTAGAGCCAGTGAACGATCCAGAAAGTACATAGGTCGTTGATCATCTTCATGAGTGTTCCAAAAAAAAAAAAAAAAAAATATCTTCCATTCAAGACTATAAAATTTATATGTTAAAAATGACTATAAAACTTTGTCATGTCAACATACACATACAAACATATTTAAATATATTGTTTTTTGAAACTAAAATCATAAAGAATCAAGTATTCCCTCTGTTCCTAAAAATAAGATTTTATGGATTTTAATTTTGTTCCACAAAAAAACATTTTGTACATTAATATTTTTCTTGAAAAAATAAATTAACTATTTAAAATTATTTTTACAATTGTTTAGTTAAATGCTAGTTTTTGGATAATGACAACTTTACTTTTTTACAAATTTGAATGGTTAAGAAAGAGGTTAGAATATTGATAAATAGAAATTGGTTTAACTATAACAATTAAGAAAAATAAAAAAAATAAAAATATTTAGAGTAAACATTAAATACAAATGATTAGAAAAATATGTATTTATTAATTCTTAATCTGTGTGAAACATCTAAAAATCTTATATTTGAAAATGGAAGGAGTATCATTTAAGAAATAAATATTAATCATCGCCGATAAAGGGTTGACTTGTTATAATGTAAAATTTGGGACGTTGTTTGTCTTCAATTTCCACTATATCCAATTGCTGAAGTATTACATCAGAAATAGAACCAAGCGTGGACTTGTGTTCGGCCATGCACTTGATTACCCCGAAAAAAGTAGCCATGATAAGTTCGTCTGCTTCCTAAATCCTAATTTAACTCCTATGTTTTGGAAGCTTGGGATTTAGCAGACTTGATGGTAGACGGCTTACATGGCCCATGTGGTTGCTTAAGATCTCGGATTATGTCTTCTTAGATTCTTAAACATGATTAATACGGAGACACAAGGTATACTTAATTAAGTTGTTAATATGTGTGTGCATTATATTTATATATATATTAAAGGCTTTCAACATTATTTATATAAGATATAACATACTCCCTCCGTTTTAAAATATTTTACGTTTTAACATTTTCACACTTATTAAAAAAACATATAAAGTTTTAGTTATCAATATATTAATTTATGTAATTAACTATTCTCCATAACTATTAATCAATAGAATTTTAATAAATATAATTATATTTTTCAAAATTTACAATTTACAATTAATGAATGCATTGAAAATGTAAAAAATATATTTTTTTGAAACAATTTTTTTTTCTAAAACATAGAACTTTTTGAAACGGAAGGAGTAGTACAATGGTATTATAAATTTTAATCAACTGAACATTGTTTTCATACACAAGCTCAAGGTGCATGTTATGATTTACATTCCCAACATATCTACAAAAAATGATATTTCAAAGTTTTTTTTTTAACTGGGGGGATAACTATTTCAAAGTTGAAATGAATAAATTGGTGTGCTTAGCTCATAGTAATCTTCTAGCTTAAATTTTTCCACGGACTTTCATGAGGACACCAAAATATGTCCTGTAGTTTTGCTAATATGATTGTTTTATTCTCTAATCTAATGAATTTTTTAAGTATTAAACACATTTGTTTTGATTTTGATAAATAAGAAAGTTATATTCTAACTGATTTTCAATTGTTATATATAGATTAACCACAACATTAAATTACATGGAGGATACTAAGGATCCAAATGGTGATAGCAGTAAAATTAATATCGACCAGGCAGGATATGCAGAATGGATAGAATACACATTGTAGCTTTTGGACTATACTAATTGTTACCTTTGTTGCCAAATTACATCAGAGATTAGCGGCGGATTGATTTAGAAATATGCTTTTCATGGGAATTTTTTTGGTTGCAAGAATGAAACTTTTTNCATTGTTTTCATACACAAGCTCAAGGTGCATGTTATGATTTACATTCCCAACATATCTACAAAAAATGATATTTCAAAGTTTTTTTTTTAACTGGGGGGATAACTATTTCAAAGTTGAAATGAATAAATTGGTGTGCTTAGCTCATAGTAATCTTCTAGCTTAAATTTTTCCACGGACTTTCATGAGGACACCAAAATATGTCCTGTAGTTTTGCTAATATGATTGTTTTATTCTCTAATCTAATGAATTTTTTAAGTATTAAACACATTTGTTTTGATTTTGATAAATAAGAAAGTTATATTCTAACTGATTTTCAATTGTTATATATAGATTAACCACAACATTAAATTACATGGAGGATACTAAGGATCCAAATGGTGATAGCAGTAAAATTAATATCGACCAGGCAGGATATGCAGAATGGATAGAATACACATTGTAGCTTTTGGACTATACTAATTGTTACCTTTGTTGCCAAATTACATCAGAGATTAGCGGCGGATTGATTTAGAAATATGCTTTTCATGGGAATTTTTTTGGTTGCAAGAATGAAACTTTTTTCACATTAAAATGTGCTGCAAACAGCTAAGAAAATGAAAAAACGCATGTGGATTACTATCTTGTTTTAATGACTTCATCAATATATAACACCTTTGGTGCTAAAAAGAGAATTGGTCAACAAATATTCATATACATATGTTTCCATTACAACGTGATTAACGGATTAATATAGTTTAGAACCCATTTGCATTCATCGACAGTAATACTACAAAGATAATCAAAAACCACTCGTATCTATCATGTTTTTTTTTTTTCATTCTGTGTATTTATATAATCAACTAGTTGCAAAGGGAGATGTAACATGTTAGTCCATGTGGGTTTCACGTACTAGATGTTCGGTCTCTTAGGCTCCACAATGTTTTTATGTCCAACGATCTCTTTTGATTTTTTCCTATCAATTTTGATACATTCAAACAAAATGTAACAAAATAACATTTTCTTTAACTTTAAAAGAAAACATTTTCAATTTAAATTTATTAATATAAGCATGAAAAGGGAAGCCTGTAATAATTGAACTTTCCAGACTATTATTTATATAATTTGAATTTTCCAATAGTTATGTTTACGCTGCGTAATCAACGTCGTAGTTTAAGTTTACGAGTTAACTAAAAATGCGTAATAATAATAGTAAACAGCATGCTATAATAGTGATTTCAACGAGTCATGTATACGTCTCGACTGTAAATGCGATCGCTAAAGAATGTTTTATAGAAATGATATTATGTCCCGACAGAATACTTAATGATGTTTATGCACACTTCACCCACCTATAGCCTTTACTCACAAACCGATGGTCAGTCTATTTACCAATTTATGATTGCTATAACTCTTACACACCGAATTTTCTTTTGGCAACGCTGAATGTAACAAATTTACCAATTTATGATTGCTATAACTCATAAATAAGTCAAGGACAATTTTCAAAACAATTGTGATAAAAATGTATATATATACATATAGATTAAAAAAAATTAGGCCCTTTATATATATTTTTAACATAAAATTATGGGCAATTCTCTCAAATAGTTATTTTAAAAGAATTATTACAAAAATAACCTTTAAAAAGGAAAATGACCAAAATAATCCTTTTATTTTTAAAATATTAATATTATTTTAAATTTTTAATATTTGAAACTTCATCCGCAAAATTATATCTCTTAACTCTAAACCTAAGTTTAGATTAGTTAACCCTAGAATTACAAACGAATATTTACCTCTTTAATAAAATATTTTTGGTCATTTTCCTATTTAAAGACTATTTTGTGAAAATAAACTAAAAAAATTATCCTAATTTTTTTTCTAAAATTACATATATTTTATAAAAGTTGAACTTTTAACTATTAAGAAATGAAGAGACATTAGATTAGACCTGGAACGGTCTTATAGATTGTCTTCCTACTAAGCCAACCATGTATATATATATATATATATATATTTTTTTTTTTTTTTTTTTTTNTACTAAGGATCCAAATGGTGATAGCAGTAAAATTAATATCGACCAGGCAGGATATGCAGAATGGATAGAATACACATTGTAGCTTTTGGACTATACTAATTGTTACCTTTGTTGCCAAATTACATCAGAGATTAGCGGCGGATTGATTTAGAAATATGCTTTTCATGGGAATTTTTTTGGTTGCAAGAATGAAACTTTTTCACATTAAAATGTGCTGCAAACAGCTAAGAAAATGAAAAAACGCATGTGGATTACTATCTTGTTTGAATGACTTCATCAATATATAACACCTTTGGTGCTGAAAAGAAAATTGGTCAACAAATATTCATATACATATGTTTCCATTACAACGTGATTAACGGATTAATATAGTTTAGAACCCATTTGTATTCATCGACAGTAATACTACAAAGATAATCAAAAACCACTCGTATCTATCATGTTTTTTTTTTTCATTCTGTGTATTTATATAATCAACTAGTTGCAAAGGGAGATGTAACATGTTAGTCCATGTGGGTTTCACGTACTAGATGTTCGGTCTCTTAGGCTCCACAATGTTTTTATGTCCAACGATCTCTTTTGATTTTTTCCTATCAATTTTGATACATTCAAACAAAATGTAACAAAATAACATTTTCTTTAACTTTAAAAGAAAACATTTTCAATTTTAAATTTATTAATAAATCATGAAAAGGGAAGCCTGTAATAATTGAACTTTCCAGACTATTATTTATATAATTTGAATTTTCCTATAGTTATGTTTACGCTGCGTAATCAACGTCGTAGTTTAAGTTTACGGTTTAACTAAAAATGCGTAATAATAATACAGTATTATTATTACGCATTTTTAATAGGGCAATTCTCTTAAATAGCATTTTTAAGTTTTTGTCACAAAAATAGCCCTCAAAAAATATTATGACCAAAATAGACTTTTTTTTTTTTGAAATTTTGATTTTTTTTTTTTTTTTTGAAATTTGAAACTCGAACCCCAAATCCACCCCTTTACTCTAAACCCTAAAGTCCAAATTAGTTAACCCTAGGAATATAAATACATATAAATGCATTTTTTAGCTTCAAAAAAAAAAAACATTTTGATCATTTTCTTTTTTAAAAACTATTTTTGTGAGAAACAAACTAAAATGGGCTATCAAAGGGAATTTCTCTTTTTAATACTCCAGCATATGCCATAATAGTGATTTCAACGAGTCATGTATACGTCTCGACTGTAAATGCAATCGCTAAAGAATGTTTTATAGAAATGATATTAATTATGTCCCGACAGAATACTTAATGATGTTTATGCACACTTCACCCACCAATAGCCTTTACTCACAAACCGATGGTCAGTCAATTTACCAATTTATGATTGCTATAACTCTTACACACCGACTTTCCTTTGGCAACGCTGAATGTAACAAATTTACCAATTTATGATTGCTATAACTCATAAATAAATCAAGGACAATTTTCAAAACAATTATGATAAAAATGTATATATATAGAGAGATAAAAAATAAATTAGGCCCTTTATATATATTTTTAACATAAAATTACGGGTAATTCTCTCAAATAGCTATTTTAAAAAAATTATTACAAAATAACATTTAAAAAAAATGACCAAAATAATTCTTTTTATTTTGAAAATATTAATATTTATTTTAAATTTTTAATATTTGAAACTTCATCCGCAAAATCATATTTCTTAACTTTAAACCTAAATCTAGATTAGTTAACCCTAGAATTACAAACGAATATTTATCTCTTTAATAAAATATTTTTAATCATTTTCCTATTTAAAGACTATTTTGTGAAAATAAACTAAAAAGATTATCCTAATTTTTTTTTCTAAAATTACATATATTTTATAAAAGTTGAACTTTTAACTATTAAGAAATAAAGAGACATTAGATTAGACCTGGAACGGTCTTACAGATTGTCTTCCTACTTAAGCCAACCATGTATATATATTATATATATACATATTTTATTAGTATTAGTTGTGGTATTGTGCGGTTTTATCCGCCATAAGTAAAAGCCTTAAGATTATCTTTAATGGTTTATTCTATTTATTTTTAAAATAAGTAATTTTTAATATAGTTAAGTTTTATTTTAATAGTATTTTATTTTAGAATGAAAAATATAATGATAATAAAAAAAATTATATAGAATAGATCTATTTTTACTTTAATATATAGTGAAAATTAGAGGAGAGTTTAAATATTTTTGTTTTAAACTTTATTTTAGAAAGAGATATAGAATGGTGTTGGAAATGCTATAATTATATTAATATACTGCTGCACATATATAACGTCATAACGACAGTAAAGTAGGTTTACTTAAAACTCAGCAAAAGGAACTTTTCACTATATACAGTACTTCAAAGATAAACCTATTTAGGGGTTGATAATTACCACATTCCACAAACAAATCTGATTATAATGAAAGTGAATACGTGAACTCTATAAAAGTTGATTATACGGTCCAATATAATCATTCCCTAAGATTCAAAATATCAAATGAACTTTAGGGCCTTAAGATTCAAAATATCCAAGTAGGCTTAGACCCAAATTATTTTTTGGGCTTACTTCTATTGTCTTCTTAAATATTTTTACTCTCAGCTCACTGAAAAAATAGTCTGCGGATGAGATGAAAGCTGTGTTTGCTTGCTGACATGGTTAAACTCTGGGAAGCCTTACACAAGCCCGGCCCAGAGTACATGCAAAGCAAGTCATGGCTTAGGGTCCATAATTTTTTGGGATTTTTTCAGCTGATTTTTTTTTAAAAAAAAATTATATTCTCGCCCTTTTATTGTAATTTTCGTTATGGACTTATGTACATATATTGATAAAACATATAGTTTTGTATATTTCTAAAATAAAAGTAAAAGTACATATACACCTAACTATATTTATATTTCGACCAATAAAAAATAAATTAGAAAATTTTCTTAATAAATTTTACATTGAAACTATTAAACGAATATTTATTTTGAAACGATAATTAAATTTAAATTGAAACAGGAGTAATAGAAAGAGGTAAATTATTTAAAATTTGAATATGGCCTATTATGGACATGGGCCGGCGCTAGCCTTACACCCGTTTCTGAGGAAATCCTCTACTGTCTAACATGTTCCAAGTAGTTGGCAGGCTACATGAGAAGTAGATTATAATAAAGTTTTGGCCTCTCTAAGTTGTAACAAAAGTTATGTTCGGAAACGCAAACGCTCTTTCTTGTGTTTGAATCGCTTACTTTTCTTTGTCATTCACGAGGTCATGCCATAATGATTCAAAAACAAAAGAGTACGGACTTCTCTTATTCGCCTCAGGAGACAAAAGGTCGAAAAATACTAAATACCAAATTACCCCTCGTCACATTACTCCCATCGTTCACGAAACGGAGGGTAATTATGTCATCTCATAGATACTGCTACACCCACGTCACGGCTATAAATGTCTCCATTTTCCCTCTCCATTTCCCTCTTCCTTTTTCCATCATTAGAAAAAGAAAAGAAAAAAAAATCACTTCGCCGAAATGCTCTCTTCAGCTTCTCTCCGATCAAAATCAGTTGAACAAACTTAGAACCTCTCTCACGTTAGCTTCTACCTGATTCAGTTCTCGATTCCGGTGAGCGTTCTCCCTTTGGAGAGGAATCTAGGGTTCAGATATGGAACTGGTGCGATTCATCTCAATCTCCGAGCTTCTTTAACGTTTTCTCCGTCGAGCTTTTGTATTTGCTTTATACTCAGATTCTTGATTTGCGTCGTTTTGCAGGCATCGATGAGTATCGATTTCACTCAGATCTTCGATTCATGGCCGAAAACTCCTCAGAATCTTTACTCATCTCCGGCACCTTCTTTAACCGCCGATGACGTGATGTACTCCCTCCAGCACGACGACAAATCCGAGTTCGTTCCACGCGCGAAACGCCTCTTCCTAGGTCAAGACTCGGAGCGCGAGAGAGGCGAGGCTCTCAAGCTTCTCACCGCTTGCTGCGGTTACGATTCCGTGAACTGCGCTTCCTCTATCTTCAACGGAGACATCGGATCGGTTCCTTACATCAACGACGCGGCGGAAGATACGGGACTCTCGCCGTTGCACACGGCGGCTGAGGCTAACTCGCCAAGGTGTGTGGAGATGCTTCTTAAACGACGCGCTCGTACGGATATGAGAAGCAGAGACGCACGCGCTTTGCTTCCTCTGGAGCTTGCTCTCTGCAGCGGCAGGTATTAATGACTTATCTTTGGCCATGAGCCTTGAATGTGTGTAAACTCTCTACCTTATTCAGGAAAGTTCTTTAGTTTTCCTCTTTACCTACTAATTACATTGTTTGGTAAATTTTCTATTAATAAAATGTAATTATTAACAAACTTTCCTTGTTTTTGTAAGCATTGATGTGAGCTGGGATCCAAGTGGTGACTCTCTTGCAGACTTGATCCTTCTACTTGGTGACAAGGTTAAACACTAGTTTTTCCCTTTGTCGTTAAACACGGAATGTAGAAGGAAAGGTAAAAAATTTGGATCTTTTGAATGAAGGATTTGACGGTTGTGAGGCTACTTGCTGAAAAGACAAAGGAAGTGGACGTTGTGGCATATACATACGCCACGGCTGGTGAAATAGTTCTGTTGGCCGCGTTGTTGATTGTAGCTGTTGACAAGATTAGAGAGGCAACTGTAGCGTTACAGGATGTTGATGACTCTGTGTCGACGAAGCCGAAGACAACTATCTATGAGTCTGTTGTTCAAGAAGCGCTGCGCAGTGATAGCCAGAAAAGAATGCTTTTGTTGCGGGAGATTGGGCTACTTCAGCTCTTTGGTGCAGCAGTTTTTAGTGAGTCTGTGGATAACCAAACCTCACCGCTTTTCTCCATTGTACAGGTGAGACTTGGTGACTTCATAAGCTTTGTTATGAGGGTTGGAATGTAATATTCCGTTATCGATCATGTAGGCAGGAGATGAAGCTGTTCTTGAACTGCTTATAAACACGGATATTGATGTTAACGAAACTGATGCAGAAGGGAACACAGTTCTTCATTGCTGCCTGAAAGGATCATCTGTGCCACATAAGCAACAAACCAGGTATTAGTACTCTCCCTCCTACCTTAATCATATACAATAAGGTTGCATGGTGATTCTTCCATACTTGAGAATGGTACATCTGTGTAATCCAGAATCATGAACCTACTTCTTGTACACGGTGCTCGAATTACCCATAAGAACAAGTTGGGTTTATCTGCAGTCCACTTAGCTGCTGCAAATGGAAATTTATCTGCACTTGAGGTATATAGTTTCCTAATCTTTCTTGTTTGTGTTTCTCATCCTAAGCTGAAACAAGATAATGACATCTTGAGCCTACAGATTCTACTAGCGGCCTACCCTGAGTTGGTTCACTCCAAGACAGTAATCAAAGAGACACCACTATTCTTCGCAGTGAAGAATAACCATCTTGACTGCGTTGAGTTGCTTCTTCAGTGTGGAGCAAGTTCAGAAATTCATAATCTACGGTAAGGCAATACAATACACAAACAATTTGTTTGGTTACATGGATCTCTACTGTGATAACCTTAATCTGATTGGCTACATGTTTTATGCATCTTGTCCAGAAAACAGAGACCAATAGAGCTGACACAGTCACAAGATATACGATTCCTCCTTAACCCAACAAACATCACTTGCTGTAAGTATTTGTTCTTCTCTATGGACAATAACATAAAAGAGAACCACCAACAAGCATTGTATTTTTCTTCACATAAACAACCATGAAATGCAGTTAGCAAAGAAGCAGAACCTGCTAAAGGAGATGATGAAGAAACCAGTTTCGCCGGCAATACCTTGCCACCATGGCTCAAAAAGTTCGTAAAATGGCTTCCTCGGCATCTCCGAGATGTATCAAACAGGTACAGAGAGATTAATGGATATCCCCTCTCATCACTCAAAGCCGATTTCAGCGCTGCTTTTGGCATGGAACTCAACCACGCCTCTCTTGGCTTCCCCAAGCTCATCGACTTCATCAAATATTTTCCAAAACTCTGTCAAGTTAAATCCGTCCTCGTAGGTAATTCTGGACTTGCAACCCACTGGGTGATGTTACCCTCCAAGTGTTCTCAGCTCAGAGGAAGACCTCCAGAGCCACTCATCATCAAAAACAACGACTCTTTCTCTCCCAGCAAACCTAAATCATCATCAGCTCCAGCTCTCAAATCCACACAACAAGCACATGACTCTCAAACCTCGAAGGCCATTCTCAACAATGTCTCTCTCTCTCCCAACAAACCTAAAGTCTCATCAACCTCAGATCTTATATGCAGTGGCAGCTTCATACAACAAGCACACGTCTCTAAAACCTTGGAGACAGAAGTAGAACCTCAACCTCCCGTGGCTGCATCTTACAGCAACTATCGTCAAGTAAAACATCCGGTTCTAGAGACATCTTCAATAAGTAAGCACATAGAACAAGCACATGTATCTAAAACCTTGAAGCCAGAACCATCCTTGGATGCTTCTTACAGCTATCATCATCAACATCAACTAAAACATCCGGTTCTAGAGGCACTTGCAAGGATCAGAAACAGCACATCCGTATTCTTCCTCCGTGAGTTCGACTTTTATCAAGTAAAGCAATCTCACTCTCTCTCTCTCTGCTCTTCTTTATAATAAATTGAATAATGTCACTGTTTTCTTTTCACATGGGAGGAGGGTAATATTTGCAGAGCTATGAGACGTGTTTAAAGAAAGGAATGTGTTTCTGGTGCAACAAGAGCATGCTTCTATGGGCAAACTTTCCATGTCGACACAAACTCTGGTGCAGCTCTTGTAAACACAAGATTGCACAATCTGCAGGCGACCACCACAGGTGTGTGATCTGTGACGCTAAAGTCGAATGTTTCATCTTTTCTCCACCGTTTGGGTTCGATCATCAGAGGCTTTCAAGTGGTCTCCCTAACGATGCTGAATTAGCGGCTTGGTTCCTCGAGTATCTGATATAAAGAAAGTAATGTTTTTTTTTTTCCTTTTCCACTTTCTCTGTTTAACTTAAACCCCTCTTTTTAAAACATCTTCTAAGAAAACGTCTTTGTTCATTGCCTCCTTGTTGCAGTTTCCATGAAGAGGGGAGCATTCATTTGGACGGATACATCATGTGGGATATAAGAGAAACAAAGAAACTTACCCCAGTAGTAACTCCGTGTTGTGCGGCAAGTGGAATTGACTGAAACTAAAAATAAGTAGAATGAAAAAGATGAAAGCTCTTCTTCTTAACAACCTAGAAAGTACATATAGTATGGAACATTTTTCTGGTGCTTGTGCCTCTGTCGATATATTGAAAGTACTAGTAGCAAGATACTACGCTTAACAAAGTAAATTCCGAACTAATGTTAAAAACTCAACTGAAATGCAATAAAAAAAAAAGAATTAATAAACTGCTGACCATTCCTCCTCATCACTCTTGTACTCCACAGAGAATATTTCTAACTCTTTAGAGCAGTCTTCTCCTTGGACTTCTGAAGCTTCAAAACCTTCTTCACAATCTTCTTCTCTTCTACCAAGACGATCCTGAAGCAGACATAGGTGCTAGGCATTAGTTGCAATGAAAAGAGTATATCTTAATAGCTCATTAAAAGAATTGCTTAACCTCTCCTTAAAAGCTACTCCAAATAGAACACCACCATAGGCACGGTTCCTTGACAACCTCGACCCTTTTTGTACTCAGTATGTCTCAGATGCGGAATCTGCAAAAACAAAACACTGAGTGTAAGCCTACACAGTGATGCTGGAATCTAATATACATTTGCTTATCATATTTGGTTATTCAATCAAAAATAAGGACCGGATACAGGTAGGTAGCTACCAACTCATTTTATACCAGGTACTGTTCATAAGCGAGTTCTACTTCTCTTCCTTGTCCCGTCAGCGAGGGAATGAGTCATTTAGAATATCATATTAAAGTTTTACCCACCTTGGACAAAAACACAAGAGAAAGCCTAATGATGCTAATCTTTAAGTATATGCTATCAAGTTAAAGCCAAAGGCAAGATATGGCTGAAAATGGATATGATGTCTAAACCAGTAAAACGAACCAGTCACCATGTAAAACTTTATATTTCAATAAATCAAGTGGCAAAGGTTTTCACTATTTTCACAAAGCTTTGACACACTTTCACTCTTGCAATGTCTAAACTACAATATGATCCAGTCACCATCTAGAACCTTATATTTCTATAAACCAATGACAAAAAAATTTATGAAGTTTTTTCACTATTTCACCAAACTTAGACAAACACTTTCACTCTTGCAAAATGTCTAAAATTCAGGTCTGTGTTACAAATCGATCCAAATATAATCCAGACTATACACTTCGTTTTGTGTTGTTTTAGAATATAAATAATTATGAGTTTCAAATTAGTTCTCGAAATGGGATTTACAATGATTTATTGGTTGTGCTCCGCTAAACTGTTTAAGAGACTAAGAGCATGATTAAAGGGGGTTCTTAGAGGGGTTCTTAGGGGGATGGGTCCCATGAATAGTGTAAGAACCGGTTCTTAAAACTCTTAAATAAGAACCGGTTCTTAAGAGTTTCTTGCACTGTTCACGGGCCCCACGGACACGTGGCGACCCACGATTGGTTAACTTTTTTTTTTTTTTTTTTTTTTAAAAAAAAAACAGAAAAGAAAAAGAAAAAAAAAATAAGAACCCCAATTGGGGTTCTTAGGGTTAATCATGGTCTAAGAGTTGTGGTTATATAAATAAAGTTTTTGGTTGTTTTCTACGTGTGCGTTGGCTAATCTTTGTGAGCTCGTTTCGTAATCAAAGGGAAAGGGTTTCGTTACTGACAGAAGCAGGCACTGGTTTATCTTTTAAAGTGTATATATTCGTTATCTCTTGTTAATGTTGGTTCAAATCTCTATTATATGTAATGTATGTCTCAGTCATTATCTATTTGAAGATCCACCTTTTCTTGGATAGAATCCAACTATGTATAGAGTCTGAGAGTGAAAAAAATCTTAAAATTTTAACACAAACGCATCTTCTATCATCTAAAGTATATATAGGTTAACTATGTTTGTATTTATTTTGCCAACAGCTAGTCTTAAGATAGTTGAATACCTGAGAAGTTGACTTCAAAAGTTAGCTAATGGGTCCCAGTTTAGGAAGTGAGGCCCGTTATTTAATCGTGAGGCCCAAGTATTCAATAGCCTTAAACACAGCATTTAACAATCTAACAACCAAACAAAGCAGACCGGTGTCAAGTCCGGTTATCTATTCGGTTTGGTTAAGAAACATGATACATTGATACCGACCGCATGCACTGTCACTTGCTCATAATAAATATTGACTGAACTCTCCATTTGTTCTTATGTATCAATTGCATGTGGACCTTGCAGTGCTTTTATATCTTCATTGACAAAAATAGTATTTTAGTTTTTTTTTCTTACGTCAAATATAATAAGTACTTAATATTTTATTTTCGACAAAAAAACTTAATATTTTAATCTAAAATTTAGAAGGTGTATTCAATTAAGAATATCAGATGATTTATATTAAAATGATAAATTCAATATTATTCAAACGTGGATATTAAAAATATTTTTTTAAAATAAGTTTTATCAAATTTATCATTTCATAAAATACTTTTAAATTTACTATTATTGAACAAAATTTAAGTTTGAAATTTTAGAATACTTTAAATGTTTTATAGTGTCTGAGAGGAGTTTTTTAGTTATAAAAATAAATTTTCAAATTTCACAATTTGAGATAAAATTTTAAAGTTATTTAACAAAAATCACACTAAATTTTCAAATTCACCTACAATTATCTAAAAACTTATCGAAAATAAATTACTTCAAATTTCAGATTTAGTACACTGCATTTCTCCCTTATTATTTATTTATTTTATCAACTTGTTAAAATAGTTATATACGCTGGCCCGTCCCTACATCACAAGCACCATATACATCACCACATGCATTCCATGTTATTAAGTCGCATTTAATAATAATAGCAAATCATACTGTACATAAGAATATTTTGCCACTTATATTTCACCTCCATGCTAATTATGATTCAACCCTGCACTTTAATGCGTTATGTTATACATATTATACATATCGCAAAAAAAAAAAATACCATATATATAATATATCGCATTACCCCAATTTTGTGGCTGTCGAAATTTAGTACTCCGTAACTTATACTAAAATATTATGCTTCCGAATGATATAATTCACCGAAATGATGAAATTATAGAAAACGAAAAAAGTTGAATAAATAGAAATTTCGCGGAGGAACTGAACGTTTTTCCACTCCAAAAAATGTATTTATACAACTTGTTCTTTTGCAAGAATATACTTTTGCAAACTTGTTTTGATTAGATGTAAACAGAAACCTTTTTCATTTTTCGAAATTACGTCTTAATTTGAGTTTTTTGCAACTTTATTTACGTCTTTAAGTTGATAACGCAACTATGCAATTTCAGTCCAAATAATTGATAAACAGCCTGTTAACACGATTATATAATCTAACAACAATTGGTAAACTTTCCACGTAATTTCACACTTGTACAAACTACAAACTATAAAACAGCCTTACCTGCATAAATAAATAGATATAGCACAACATTGACAAAAGAGCAGAAATTAAAGGAGTCCCGTGTCTCTTCTTCTTCCTTTTCTTCCGGCCTCGTGAAAAAAAATTGATACTCCATCCGTTTCATATTACTCAGTCGTTATAGAAAAAAAATTTCGTTTCAAAATAAGTATCGTTTTAGAATTTCAATACAAAATTCATTAATAAGATTCTCCAATTTATTTTTTTATTAGTTGAAATATGGTTAATTGTATAAGTAACTGTATTTTTGTTTTGGAAATATACAAAATTATATGTTTTATTAATATGTGTGCATAAATCTAAAATGACAAGTAATATGAAACAGAGAAAGTATCATATTTTTTTATATATACACGTTACATATATACACACAAGTACACAAACAGAATATAGTTGTATGACTTGTGTCTATTGAATCCAAAAGTCCTCATTATCGTATTCCAAATTCTCATGCAAATATCTCTTAATCTCTTTTCACCACCTACGATAACGACATGCATCATATGTAACCCACAATTAATTCATAAATAACTGTGTTTACCAAAAGTCCAGATGTGGTCCATCAATTACTATATCCGAATATAAACATACCAAATTAACAAGAACATCATGAATGACGTAGATCATCATGTAATTTGACAAAAAGCCAAAGTCCCATTGGTTCAATCCGAAACAGCAATTTTTTCTTTCTTTTTGTTCTTCTGTTTAAAATGGAAACCCGAAGCAAATCATGGATCGCGAGCGGAGAAAATCTCGTTCGTCAAAAGATCCTTTCATCAATTTCTATTATTAACGAGGCCTAAGCATTACACATAAATGCATAGACACTACTCAATTCTTAAAATTATCGTAGCAATAGATCAAAAGCTAGAGAGTGAGATTTCATATCATATACTATTACCATGTTGGCATGCATGTCCCATTATTCTTATTTTGTGACATATAATAGTTAATACACATTCCGTTTCATTTTAGTTGTCGTTTTAGTTCTGTGTACATATATTAAGAAAATATTTAATTTTATATATTTCTAAATAAAAACACAATTACATATATATTTAACCATATTTCAATTAATAAAAATTAAAATAATATATAAATTAATAAATTTATATTAAAATTATAAAATAATATTTATTTTAAAATAAATTTTTTTATTTTTATAAAGATAACTAAATTTAAACGGAAGAATTAACAATTTTTATGATATTAGGGTTTTGAACGGAGAAACCCACATTGAATGCCACGCGGTTTTGTGTGGAGAGTAGAGACTTTTCCTTTTTCCACACAGCTGACTTTGGAGGCTTTACCTCAACTTTTGTAGTTAATGCTTTATTTATATTTATTTTGTATATTTTAAAATTAAATACTCAATTTTTGAGAGAACCAATGATCCAAGACCAAGAGGAGTCAGAATTTTCTCTTTCTATCTTTATAAAAAAAATTAAAAAAATAAAATAATATATATATATATATATAGAAGAAGAAGGTGGACGTAGACCTTTGTCGTCAAGCTTAACCATTAGATCCATCCAAAACTAAGAGTGCTATTAGTGAGCTTAAGGGTACTGTGAGACTCGTTAACAACTAAAGTGTCTCAGTTTTCTGCTATTTTCTTGGCAAAAAGTTGTAGCGGAAAATTAAGTGAGGCAAAAAGAGAAAAGAGAGTGATTAGTTAATTGATTGGTTAAGAGAGAGATCAAGATAATGGTGAGACCCCCTTGTTGTGACAAAGGAGGAGTGAAGAAAGGGCCATGGACACCTGAAGAAGATATCATTTTAGTTACTTACATCCAAGAACATGGTCCTGGCAATTGGAGAGCTGTTCCCACCAATACTGGTATATATGTCTAATCTTCTTCTCTCTCCCTCTCTTTATGTATTCATATATCATCTCTCGAGATTTGGATATATGTAGATATTATTAGCGTTATGTTGGTAAGATATAGACAAGGAATCAAAATGGGTAGTTAGTATTTCCCCAAATGGGTTTAGTTGTGGAATAAGCCTAATCAGAACCATATTTTGAAAGAGATAACATTCATTAAAATCTTAAACTTTCAAATTAAACCAAAAAAATCTTCCATGTTTGAGCTAATATTTAAGAGTATAAAAGTTAAAATGACCAATATTTGAAAGTTGTACATTGTTTTGGTTCAAACACGAGTTAAAAAAAATTTTTACTTTAATTTGAAAGTTTAAGGTTTAATAGATGTTTTCTCTATTTTGAAATTAATTATTTACGATTTTCTTTATCGACTTTAGGATCAAGATCTAGTGCATGAGCTTTAAGTTTTTAATATTTCATTCGTTCTTGTAAAATCCAGGGTTGCTTAGATGCAGCAAGAGTTGTAGGCTTAGATGGACAAACTATTTGAGGCCAGGGATCAAAAGAGGCAACTTCACAGAACATGAAGAAAAAATGATTGTCCATCTCCAAGCCCTCTTAGGCAATAGGTAAATTAAACTAATTACATTCAATCAAAAAAGATGATTTCTTTCTAATTTTTTCTCTCATAACTTCTAAAAATTAGAAGAAAAAATAATAAAGGGCATTTAATATTTGGTGTATAGATGGGCTGCAATTGCGTCTTATCTTCCACAAAGGACAGACAATGACATTAAGAACTATTGGAACACTCACTTGAAGAAAAAACTCAACAAAGCCAATCAAGATTCTCATCAAGAACATGATCAATCAAGAGAACGTTCCTCACTCTCTTCTTCTCCATCGTCTTCCTCTGCTAATTCCAACTCAAACATCGCAAGAGGCCAATGGGAAAGAAGGCTTCAAACCGATATTCACTTGGCGAAAAAGGCTCTCTCTGAGGCTTTGTCTCCTGCCTTAGCACCGATCAATATGGCAACAACATCTTCCTCTGCTGAATCAAGACGTTCTACTTCTTCAGCTAATGGGTTTCTTAGGACGCAAGAAACGTCTACCACTTATGCCTCAAGCACCGAGAACATAGCAAAGTTGCTCAAAGGGTGGGTGAAGAACTCGCCAAAGACTCAGAACTCCACGGATCAAATGGTTTCTCCAGATTCTGAGACAAAAGAAGTGATCAAGAGCGATGCTGAGAAGGATTGTGCAGGGCTATTTAAGTCATTTTCAGGGTTAGATCACTTGAAAGATTGTGACTCAGTTGGAGTTTCACCTGATCATGAGACCAAACCAGACATAACTGGATACAGTAACCAAAGTCAATGGTCTTTGTTCGAGAAGTGGTTGTTTGAGGATTCTGGTGGACAGATTGGCGATATTTTATTGGATGAAAACCCTAATTTCTTCTGAAAATTTGGTTAATCAGATGTTTTCGAATTTACTCGATAAAATTGTGGTTAGCTGAATCGTTTATAATTTTATTTATTTTCCTTCATTATAATGATGGGGGTCGTTGTACAACTAGCCTTATGAAATCTCTAATAGCATCTTCAACTCCACTATATAATTTACTCTAAAATAGAGTGGAAAATAGATTAATGAACAAACAAAAAAATCATTACTCTATAAATGGAGTAATGGCTTTTTATTTATTTATTACTCTATTTCTCACTCTATTTTAGAGTAAATTATAAAGTGGGGTTAGAGATGCTTTAAGAGACCTGAAATATATCCACCCAATGATTTTAATATTGGTGTATTGTTTTTTTTAATACTCAATTTGCTATTTTAAACTATTGTTTACTCCCTCCATTTCAAAAAGATAACATATTTTATATAAAATTTTTATTTTAAAAAGATATATTTTAAAGTCTTATTGGTTTAAAAGTATAAAAAATATAAAAAAAATAAAATTATAGAAAACTATGTATTTAAATTTAGTTTTATATTTTTATTAAAAATATGAAAATTTTAAAATAAGTATTGGTCGGAATATATGTTATAGCATGTTATGATTGTTTTCTAAACAGATTTAAGAACAATAACTCTCAGATATAATGTTTAAGAGATTAATCCCGTTATTCAACCATTTAATAAGTGAGTAAGTTCCATTAGTACTTACAAGTTACAACCTGCTCTTTTATTTCAATTTTTTTCCTTTTATTAAAAGCTATATCAACTCTTTTTGTCGACGAAAGATATATTATCCCACTAAAAGAAACACTACATTTATATTAGTGTCAAATGGCACCACTTAATAAAAGAAAAACGTCGATTTAAAGCCATCGTTATTATTGGTGAATTTGAAAGACCTACTAATAAACAAAATAGTACTACTAGTAAAGAAAATTAAAATATATTTATGGCATGAAATAAATGGGGCCGACAAGGTTTAAGGAAATTAATTATTAGAAATATTTTTTTTTTAAAACGGGACGGATTAGCATTATAGGAAAGTGTTGAAGAAATTAAGTTTGACTTTTTTCTTGTGAATCGTGACTTACATAAGTTACTACGTACTACTAATACAAAAAGTCAATGTCACCATTAATTTAGCTTCGCCTTTGGTACTAAGATAAAGCCACTTGTCGTTCTACAAATACTATTTCCGTTTTATATTATTTGTCATTCTAGGTTTATGCACACATATTAAAAAAATATATAATTTTATATATTTTTAAAATATACATCTAACTATATTTCAATCAATAAAAAATAAAATAAATAATTTTATAAAAAAAATTGTATTAAAACTCTAAAATGATATTTATTTTGAAAAGAAATTTTTTTTCTACGATGACAAGTAATATAAAATGGTGGGAGTAATTTATAACTTTACAAAATAAAACAACACAAGCAATAAGCAACACTCCGTGAGTGTGAAATTGTGAATATATTAGGTGAGCTTGGTCTTGGGCCCGTGTAAGATTAAAACTCAAATATCTAAAGTTTGTTAAAGAGGAGCTGAAGAATCACGTGAGGCTCATGAGATCTCAAAGCCCAATACACGGCTTCTAACTCGATTCAGCTTCATCATCACATATCTTAATGCAGTGAACATTCAGTACGGTAACTATCCGAATCACCTACAAGAAATACTAACAAATGAAGTTTATAACACAGAGAATCCTAGTCAGGAGATAAATGAAAACAATAGTCATGAGATAATAATAATATCTATTAGTCACAGTTCTATTCGCATTTTCCTATATGCATCTTCTTTAAACATGTCACTTTAGTACCTTGCATGCCATATTCAGAGTTTCACACTGTCTCCACGTATAGATGTTGAAGATGCTACTAAAAGATGAATTTGTCTCTTTCCACATATAGAGCTTTTTAATAACTACTGAAGTTGCCACCATCAAACTAAGTGTTTTCAGTGTGTATACTAATCCAAAAATCAAACTAACAATTCGAGTGGTGAAAGTTTTTTTCAATGAGACAAATCTAACCTGATTATGAAACTCATTGTTAATTAGGTTGTTTATAATCTTGTCAAAATAGCTTATTTATAAGGTTTATATGACAGGAAAACAAAGATCATGAATATTAACTGATTTTTAGGCACTAGACTCGTTTTACATGACAGGGAAAATAAAGTAAACCTGATTTTCTTATAGATGACGGAAAGTTAAAGAAGAAATTCACAGCTTGTTTTGGAGTCTTCACCATCTAAAAACCATATTTTCAGTACATTTTTTTCCCTATTATTTTACTTTCTAAGTATACACGAAATCTTCAAATTTCTCATATATGGATATGAATTCTCCCGGTTAAAAAGAAAATTGTAAAAAATGTTATTTTTTCATGAAATGTAAACGTGTTTAATCATCATGTGGTTGTGGTGGATTAAAGGTTAAGTTTCTTAAAAGAAATAATGTATCGCAGTGGAGACAGAAATCTTCACAAGACAAAAATATACCGTATAAGTGGTTTGCGAAAAAGGACCACATAAAAGTGAAATGATCTGTATTCCCAAAGACATTTCCCAAAAAAGATTTTCTAAATCACTAAATATTCCTTTGATTATTATTCTGATCAATGAATATATTTCTGTTAGAGGCAAAATATATTAATCTGATAACATAAACATTAACTTCTATTCTCTCTGTTTCACAAAGAGTGTCATTTTGACCATTTACACACTAATTAAGAAAATAATTGAAATATATTAATGTTTTTAATAATGATAGCTGTTTAACCAATAATATTTTAGATAAATAAAAATATTTATAAAACTAATGCATTTTGCAATAAATATTAAGCTAAAAACATTAATAGATTACATTGGAAATAAAAAACGACACTCTTTGTGAAACAAAAATAAAACTTCAAAATGACACTCTTTACGAAACGGAATGAGTAATTAAGAAGGACAGCCTAAAATAGACTTATCATTGTTTTCATTACCAGAAAAAAATACATTAGCTCTTTATAGTCACAATGCATTTTTTACTTAAATAATTAATTCTAGAATTTTTGTATAGTTTTAAATTTAATTTATTCCAGAATATGGTAATGTGCAATCAAAATGATTTTTTGTTCTGTAATTTTTTGGGGTATAATTATGTGGTCTTTTTGACAAAATAATTAATACTATAATTATGTGGTCTTTTAACTGACTTTCAAGTAGATCTATATCTAATGTATATTTCTATATATTTTGATAAAATAGAAAACTCTATTGTAAAAGTAATTTTGTTATAATGTACGCCTTAATAGTAAAATTCCTCTGGTTTTAGAAAAAGAAAATAAAGAAATATTACTTTTATCTCTATAATAAAGAGATGGAAATGATATTTCTTTAATAAAAAAACTCTATTATAAAAATATACATGGTAATAAATCCATTTTTATTAGAGTTTTCTTTAGAGAAAAATATGGAAATAAATACAGATATGTGTTTGAAGATGGTCTAAATGATGTTATTTAATAATGATCATAGATTCCTTTGTATTTTATTTCTTTTGCTAAATGATTCCGTTGTATTTCAATCTTTTTAATTATAAAACAAAAGGAGTGGGAGAAAGATACACACAATTTGATCTTTGATTCCCCAAATCTCAACTTTCTTCAAATAAGTATGCTATCCACTTCTTTTTTCTACATATAAATATCAAACTCATGTTTGCAAGACTTACGTAACATGCGGAAAAAATGTGAAGACAATAACCATTAAAATTGATTTTATTAACACTTTACAAGATAGCGAACTTTTGTAAAAGCAAATTTATACTCCCTCCGTTTTTAATATAAGTCGTTTTACTTTTATGCACGTAAATTAAAAATATAATTAATTTTTTATATTTTCTAAACAAAAACATTATTAAATTATTTACTTAATCATATAACATTAACTGTTAATAAATTTTACATCAAAAACTGAAAACGTCATATAATTTGGAACAATTTTTTTTTCTAAAGCGACTTATATTAGAAAACGGAAGGAGTATATACAATAAATAAAATGCACAATCTTGTTAGCATTACTTACATCAGGAAATATTCAAATTAGTAAGTGGTGCACTGTGCACATGGTACATTGCAGTTGGGGCCATAACCTCAGCCTATGTTAAAAAAAAAAAAAAGTTTTGTCCCCACCACGAAAAGGAGATTTGTGACACCACGAAATGTGTAAAATAATTGCTAAGTATTTCATCAACGCAATATTCTAATCTGATTACATATTAATGCTTGTTTTATTTTGTAAGCCGACATGTATTAATCAGGAACAGAATCTAAACTGTCTTAAGTCCATCGCATAATCACTACTGTATCTGTACGTTTCACCAGATGGAAAGTTATTTAAATTATTCGTAAAGTTAATGATTAGTTCCACGCCCTAAACCCTAATATATAGACAGCACTTTAATAATAATAGTTGGATCCCAGATATAAAATATATATCCCAGATTATTAAAAATGCTTCTTTGTTTGTACTTTAGTGAAAACTTTAGCATATATACCAAAACCGGATCATGGGAATGTAAGGATTGCATAAGAGAAGAAAATGGATTAATGAGGAAATTAATCTGGATTATCCAACGAATCTTGGGTTCCTAATACACAAAAGATAACTAACTAATCATTGGAACTTTAAAATAGCATAATGAATTTATTTTTTAATACTTTTGAAAAAGAGAACCTGTCTCTTTCTCAAAGAATAAGGAGAGATTTACGAAAAGGACACCTAGATCTTAGTTAGATCGCATTTTAATTTAAGCGACAAAGTACTTTCAAGATAAGAAGCCAAACAATATTATTACACTAATTTATTAATTAATTTGAGGGAAAACCTGCACTTTCTACATCTGATCAAGTACATAGTTTGAAACTAAATCATAAACACAGTTACATACACATATATAATATTTGTTTTAAAAAAAATTTGGTTGATTTTCCCGTAGAATTATGAACTCTACAACTATATATATTTGTATATATATACATATTAAAAACTCCACTGGATAGAACTTTCAATTGAAAATGCTGTTAGATATTAGGGTTCATGTTTTTTTACCAAAAACCTACTCATAATATAGTTACTAATTCAGGTGATTAGTTGATATTAACTTCCCTATTATGGAAAGTTTTAATGAACTCCTCAACGTGTTATATTATTACCTCTTTGAGACTAATCTAATCGGAAAACAATTTAAATAGGACAAATAGTGCTAAAAAGAGTTTTAATTAAAATATAAAAATAAACGTATTAACGAAGATAATAGCAGTGCTTACTCTCTATGATCTAAGCTAAACAAAAAAGCTTAAGCTTCCTTATTGCTCTTTTCCCCTGCAAAACAACAACACTTTCTCTTCTTCACGACGTAGACGACGAGCCGTTAACGTTTCCGCCACTCTCACTCCGGAACCTCCCACCATCGCCGTGGTGGTGTAGGTCATGTTCCAAACCGTTTCCACCATCATCCTCGTCTTTGTTATCATCGTTCTCTCCCCCGGGAACCGCCACGCCGTCGGCGGTGATACCGCCGGAGAATGAGAGATCACGGCGGTTATTGACGGCGTTTTTGTTGTTGTGCATCCAAACCTTGAGGACGCCTTTATCGACTCCGATCTCGCGGCAGAAACGGTTTACGCCGTCGTCGTCGTCGCGCTTCTGAATCTTCCACCCGATACGGTCGGCGAACTCGTGCATCTTCTCCTTCTGGTCTTGGCTGAACTTCGTCCTGAACCGCTTCCGAGAGACGGGAGTGTGGTGGTGGTGAGAGAACGGTAAGCTGTTTCCGCCGGTTTTGTTACCGGAGAGCGAGAGGAGCATGTAAGAGGAGGAGATAGGCGGCGGAGAAGAGGAGTTAGGACTACGAGGAGCCGGTGGAGGAGGGTGGTGACGGTGGTGAGGCTGGTACTCGATCGCGGCGGTGGTGGTGGAGGAAGGAGGGAGAGGCGGCGGAGGGACGGCGGAAGTGGGAGAGGAATCGTCAGGGTCACGGCGGTGGAAGTTACGGTGGCAACCGCAGGCGGCGCACTTGAGGGAAGTTGGATCGGAAGGTGTGGAGGAAGGAGAAGGCATGAACTCGCCGCAACCGTCTAGCGCGTGACCGCCAATCGCTGCCGCGTGGTTCTTGAGGCATTCTTTGTAGGTGGTGGGGATTAGGTGGCGTTTGATGAATCCGTTGGTGAAGGAGATTGGTTTGGCTGGTTGGATCCGGGTTGGAGTTTCGGGTTCGGGTTCAGGAGATTTAGGAGTCATATCCATTGCTCAAAAATTCAAGCATCTATCTATGTCTTTAATATTGTAAGCTGGGATTTAGGTTAAGTTCAAAACATTAAAAAATGATATTTATAAACTCAGAATAAAAGCTGGGAACGAAGAAGATGGATAAAAAGAATATTTGGAGATCATTTGATCGTTTTTTTTTTAATTTTAATATGTTTAAGAAAAAAATAACTTTTGGAAGAAAGAGGAAGATGGTATAAAATGATAGTGAATCTGGTGATGAATGTTGCTAAGATATAATAAAATAATTAATAAATATGAGCAATAAATATGTATTTAAATTTTTTAAAATCAGACTGTTAACTATGGTTAGATGAGTTTGGTTAATGGGAAACTGGGACCACAATAGGAGTGAGGAAATATATGTAGTAAATATCTTAAACCTAAAAAAGACAGTCCAATTATAAATTTTCTCATGCACTGTGACACTTTTTAAACTTGTCTCTTTATTCTTTTATTCTTTCTTTCTTTTCTTGATATTTTTCCTTCCTTTTAAACAATATATATATATATATATATATATATATTACTTCTGTAAAAACCAGTATTTTACATTTCATTTCATTGATATTTGATTAATAAAATGTTATTACCATGATTCGATTTGCATGAAAAAAATATTATTTCCAATGCTTAGTTGACACCTTTTTATTTTATCAATTCCATTTTTATTACCTACCATGTTTGGAAAGTTTTATTTTACTTTATCTTTTATAATTGTTAAAAAGATACTGCTATATGTAATCAAGGCTTTTGATATTTTTCTAAAATTAAAAATGATAAGAGCTAAGGAGATTATTGAAAATGTACAAGGCTTTTGATTGTGCATAATTATCATTTGTTACATAGTTTGGAGTTAGCTTAATTACAGTTAGATACTTTTATTAAAAACAAATCAAAAGTTGTAGTGTAGTATTATTGATTTGATTATGTATGATAAAATTATAGTGACAAGGGCAAATATTTATTCTATTAAAACAGGAACATGATCTATTGATATATGTATGATCCAACTATTTAAATACAATTATTAAAATCTCTTATTAATCATTTATAAAAATATTATATAAAAACACAAATACAAATAAAAGACACACAAATATAAAAATCAAATTTCTATAAAAATATAAAACAAAAAAATATATCCGCCCTTAAAAGGACGAGTTAGAATCTAATATTATACTAAAACAAAATCATTCTAAAAATTTAGTTACAAAAAGTTGTTTGATTAATTCATTGAAATTTTAAATATGTTTTATTTAATACTTAACTGAATCAATAAAACATAATATTAAAAAATATAAAAATATTATTCTCATATATCCACACAAGTAGATTTTATAACCATGATCTTAACTACTACAATTTAGAAAATATTATATATTTAAATAGTAAATACATTTATTTGAAAATTATATATTTGGTTTACACAATTTTAGGTATATATATACATATATTTTATATTTATTCTAAATATCTATATAAAATTTTACATCTAAATTTATACATATTTTGGGATCCCATATTTTATTCGAAATAGAAAATTTTATTGTAAAAATATAAGAATAATAAAACATAAATTTTTTAAAGGAAAATAAACTATATAACAATGAATGTTTAAAAGTAGTGTAACAAAAAAATTATAATTTCACCCATATTTTAGTTATACTATACATAATATTAAAATTTTAATAATAAAATCAGTTATATTATTATCAGTTTAAATTTTATAATAAAATTGAAAATAATATCCGTGCAGGTTTGAATCTAATTTTCTTTAAATTAGAAATTGGTCAAATAACTTAGACATAATTTTGATTTTTTTTCTGAAGAGTTACCGTTATTTTTAGTAGTATCAGCATTCAATATATGTGTTAAATCGTTATTCTTCAAGACTTTGATTCTTAAAATTAATTATAAATATTAAATTATACATTTTTCACCAAACACACAAACTCTTCCATAAGCTCCAAACACACATATATTTATATTAATCTGGTGAATTTAAATATTGTTTTAGTGAATACTTCCTCTGTTTCATATTACTTATCGTTCTAGGTTTATTTACACATATTAATAAAACATATGATTTTGTTTATTTTCAAAATAAAAACACAATTTCTTATACACCTAACCATATTTCAACCAATAGAAAAATAAATTAGAAAATCTTATTAATGAATTTTGCATTGAAACTCTAAAACAACACTTATTTTGAAACTAATTTTTTTTCCTACAACGACAAGTAATATGAAATGGAGGGAGTATAACCTATGTTTCTTTAATGCTAATATCTATAATTATTGATATCAAACAAAATAAAATTATTTATAAAATTTAAAATTTTTAAATTCAAGATTTTGGATTTTTGAGTAATATTTTAAATTATTAATTTACTATAAAAATTTACCAGCTGTTATTAAAATGTTATGGTATGTGTGTTTTGGGCAAAACTTTATTTCTATATATGTTAATTAGCTAAACCATGATAGTTGTTAATGTAATATGTATAAGGTTTTGTGGATTTTCAACTTACAATCAATTGAAAATATATATATACAGATATGTATATATAAAAAATATTACATATCACATCTTTTTGAATCATTGTTTGTAATATTTAAATTTTTTGTATTTTTTTGTGGTCTTTACAAACATATTCTTATCAAATCCCAGGACTGGGCTTTGTTAGGTTGTAAATCGTTTTTACTTATCCATTTGGTTTACACTTTGATTTGGTTTACACTTTGATTTGGTTTACACGAGGGTTCTTGTTATCTGACTATCTACCATCAAGAGATAAGCAATATTCACAATCAGCTCCAGAAACCGTGTTGGTAGGCTTTGAATCTTCTGTGCGCTTCTTCTCACTAATCCACCAGACACGACCAACGTTAACTTTTATTGCTTAATATACTTACTCCCTCCGTTTCACAAAGAGTGTCACTTAAACATATTTCACACCTATTAAAAAAATGATTGAAATGCATTTATGATTATATTAATTACACCTATTTGACCAATACTCCCTCTGTTTCAAAAAGTTGTATATTCTAGAAAAAACTTTTGTTTCAAAAAGATCTATTTTTTATATTTTCAATGCAGATTTATTAACTAATTGCAAATTTCAAAAAAATTAATTGCACTTACTGGATTTTTATTGGCTTAAACTTATGGAAAAAAGATAATCACAAAAAAATATGCAAATTTAATGTGTTTTATTAAACTGTGTGAAAAATCTAAAATATGTAACATTTTGAAACGGAGGGAGTAGTATTTGAGATAAATAGATTTATTTATAAAACCAATGCATTTTACAATTAATATTAAGCTATAAGTTACATTGAAATTCTAAAATGACATTCTTTGTGTAACAAGAAAAAAGTGGTAAAATGACACTCTTTGTGAAACAGAGGGAGTATTATTTTTTGATAAAATTAAAATACTGATTATTATTAACGATAAATATAGTTTTGTTATTTTTGAAATACTTTTCAACAAAACTACGTAATCATACTTAACACGCAAATAATTAATACTGACACGTAATTGAGTGCTCCACATCACTCCACCGTATCACAGCTAGAGTTTAGAAACCCTCCACGTAAATTTAATGGTCTTGGCAGAATCTCATCATTCCAGTAGTCAAAACCCCGAATTTTCTTCTAATTTTTATGGAACAGTTTCACCAAATACAAAGTTAATAGTCAATATTTTAAAAAGTTCAAGAGATACATATTTTCTCTGTTTTATATTAAGTGTCATTTTTATATTTTATCATTTTATAATTTCAATGCAAATTTTATTTATTTTTAACTTAAATTAACTATAAAATGCATTTTAGAAATAATTTTGTTTATCTTAAATACTATTTGGTCAAACAAATGTAATTAATGGAAATTTAATTACATTTAATTCACTTTCTTAGTTTATGTGAAAAATGTCAAAATGACACTTATTCTTTCCATTTCACAAAGAGTGTCATTTAGACAAATTTTACACATATTAAGAAACCGATTGAAATGTATTTAAATTTTCATTAATATCATCTATTTAACCAATAACATTTTAGATAAATAAATTTATTTATAAGATTAATGTATTTTATAATTAATATTAGGCTAAAAATAAATATAATGTGTATTGAAATTATAAAACGATACTTTTATGTAGCAAAAAGATACTAAAGTGATACTTAATACTCTCTCCGTTTCATATTATTTGTCGTTGTAGGGGAAAAATTTCGTTTCAAAATAAGTGTCATTTTAGAGTTTCAATGCAAAATTCATTAATAAGATTTATAGGTAATTGTGTTTTTATTTTTCTATTAGTTGAAATATGGTTAGGTGTATAGGTAATTGTGTTTTTATTTTGGAAATATACAAAATCATGTGTTTTCTTAATATGTGTGAATAAACCTAAAACGACAAGTAATATGAAACGGAGGGAGTATGAAACAGATGGAATATATAAAACAGAAGAAATAATTTTCTTTCTGAAATTATGATCAAAACCTGGCTAGTAAGCAATCAATTAATGCTATTACAGCTAACAAGTTGACCAACTGATGAATTCTAATTACCCGAAAATATTTTGTTTTGATATATTTATCGTTTTCAGAAATTTAGGAAAAATATGACAAAATTGACTTCCCTTATCCTTCTATTATAAGCTGTGTAATACTGATGTGGAGTAAATTAACTGTAAAATAAGGCTATAATAGGTACTATGTTAATCTCCTAAAATTGTATGAAAAGTTCTAAAGCGTCAACTAAAACATAACAGAGGGGATATAAATTAGTATCTTATTCTAACTAGCTTTGGTTGTATGTTGTTAATTGTAAGCATAACTTACATACTATTCTTTACTTAGCTTTATTTGATGCTAATTTTATGTTGAAATTGGGGAAAACTGGAAATATGACAAAGTTGAGGGGTGGGATCTAATGAGTTGTTTTAGGGCTTTAAAACCACTTCAAATAATGGACTGTGTTTGTAGGTCACAATGTTCCCTCTATTAGGTGTAATCAAAACTCTTCCATAAACAACTTGAGCCAAAATTATGATGTCCTCTAATATTTATCCCCATGATTATTTATTAAATTTATTATTATATACATTTATATATCATACCAACATAAAACCACACTCATAATCTTCAGTCATATACATACATTGAATCTCTTAAAGTCTAGATGAAATTTCCATTTGGTTTATAGTTATCATTTTTTTCAAATTTTAAAACTAAATACGAAATTTGATTAGGATTTTTTTATCAAACATTACAGTGTAAAAACCCCAGCAAATGGAAATGTGTTCTAGTTTTTAAATGTGACTATTAATAGTGCATAAGAGTAACTCAATAATTCATTTATTTTAAAGCAAAAGTTTGGAACATTAAAAAATTTCATGGGTCGGAATAGTGTTCAATAAATCGAACACTTAAACCAGATATTTTGTAAATCAATAAGCCGAATTGTCAATCAACCTAATCTATTATATAATGAGAGAGTTGTGCTCTCTCCTGAGGCTGCCACGTCAGCATATGGTGGATCCCACATAATATTTTTTGTAAAAAAAATTATTTGCATGCTTTGAGAGTCGAACCATGCACTTCTCAGTGTTTATTTGATTGACATAACCAACTGAGCTACAAGAGATTTTGTAAAATGGACGGTCGAAGTTTTATTATTCTTTACGAGACCGGAAACACATGCATCCATTATAGTTAGGATTGCGGATCAATCTTGACCCGCCAACCCGCAGATCGATTCGTTTTTTTTGTTCAAAATTATGACTCGCCTAATCCACTAACAAAAAGTCTTAAATATGCACCCGCCCCACTAAACTTACGGATAAACCGCAAGACACATATATAATATTAAATTTAATAAAATAATTATTTTATTATATATTAAATATTTTATATAAAAATAATTAAAGTAATATTTAAAATTAAAATAATAATTTTATATGCTTTTACAATGTATTTCACTCTTTACAGTTTTTGCGGTTTGATGGGTATATGCGACTCAATTTTTTCCGACTCGCATCCGTTCTGCTTAAAATCGATTCAACCCGCAAATGCACTTGTATATCAAAATTTTTGAATCGATCAACCCGCATTCGTTCCGTGTTGGATTAATGCGGGACCAACAAGTAATGACTCAAATTCTCAGCTTTAACTTCCATGTTTCCCCTCAGGGTCGGTATTGTTTGTAAATCCCGTATTTTTCAATGGACCTTATTTACAATTCATTTAATAGGTCCACTTGATCCATTCTACGAAAACGTACCTTGCAATGGTATATCTAGGGTCTCACCAAACCTTTGAGAGACATATAGAGGATAATCGCTATCAATTAGAAAAACAATAAAAGAAACATACAAATAACAATCACCACAAATATAACTCAATATCACATCCCCAAAAAGTCACTCTAACTTACACTAACCAACACAAGTTCTTGACTTAATTAGGCAAGTGATTATGAGGAATCAGAATACTTTGAAGCAGAGGTAAATCGACTAAACCTTTAGGGGGGTCACATGACACCCTTAAAATGATCAAATAAGTTAAATTGTGTAGGTTTCGCTAAAGAATTTCTAGCAAAAAATTTTCCTCTCTTCCCATTGACACCCTAAAAAGCAGAGATCAATTCCCCTTTGACACCTTTTCATTTTTTTTAATTGTATATATATGACCCCTGTTAAATATTGGGTTGGATCCGCCACTTCAATTAGAGAGGTGATAAAAAAATATTAATTAAGTTCGAATTGTTTAACAAATCAAACTTTCTAATACCTCCATGATAGTTGATGACAAATTTATAACTTTCTATCCGTTTGAAATTATTAGTTTGGAAGGTAGGTTTGTCATTTACGGGACTAATTACATTTGATTTATTAGAAAACTATTCAAGACCAACTATATTCAATTAAATCAACTTCATGTTCACCTAAATTCAGTTAAATTATTATATTTAGATTCAACCAAAAAACAAATTTAATTAAATTTAATTAAATAATTACACACAATTTAGATCGAAATAAATTTTTACTAATCATTTTCCCTAAGTTTTTTATATATAATTAACTTTATCTATTATTTTCAGTATAAATAATTATAAAAAATAAGTACACACCATGTTGTAATCAAAATTTTCAATAATTTTCTAAACTCAAACATTAAGTTACTATTTTATCCTCAATAGTAATTTGGCATGATAAAAAAATAAACTCACTACAATTTGAATATATATATATATATATATATATATATATATGTTTTTGGTTTGAAATAATTATAAAACAAAAATAATTTATTACATTTATTTTTCAAACTAAATAACAAATATATCCGGTTTTTATCCATTTAACCCAGTTATGTTTTTAGTTCACGTTTCATTTGGTTCTCCATCTTTTCCGTATGGATTTAAAAATACATAATCTATGCGACGTTTCTAAAAAAAAAAAAATTATATAGCAGAACATTAATATTTCGGACTCCGCGCTTACGCGGGGGCTATGAATCCTAGTGTTACACAATTACAGACTTTAGTTTTTCACACTGTTCTAAAATATGTGGCCTTAAGACGTCCTAATCAGCGATTTTAACGAAACGATTTTCTTCTTCTTCTCCGGTCTATACATTCAAAAATATAGTTTAGGAGTCCGCCTAAAAATTAATCATTTATAAGTCACATAAATATAATTAGGTGTTTGTCTGCAATTTTACAGGAAAGTATATATATATATATATATATAAATATATATTATGGTTACATTGTTAAATTTTTTAAATAATACTGAAAATTTATAATTTATAATTAATTTTAAATAGTTGGATAATCAAAAAATTTAGTATATACTTTTAGAAAACTTGTGAGATTTAAAATAGTTCAACGACGTAAACCTTAGTCATTACAAATATTTCTTTTTTTTTTAAATAAGATTATAATTAATTCAGATAATTGGTTGTAAAATTACTTAATATTTTATTTTAATACGTGAAAAAACTGGGAATACTCTAACTTTCAAAAATATAAAAGAGAGTTTTCTTTTATGTAAAACCAATATAATGATTGAATGCTTTTATCATGAAAATATTTTGTAAACGTTTTTGTGTGGACTTTTGAAAACATAAAAAGTTCTAACAATTCTTTACCTACAAATATAATTCTTTTATATAAAAATATATAACCATTAAATTTCTTTCACTAAAAAAAAGAAAATATTTTATTTAATTATATATAAATAATTGATAAAGAAAAAGAAATTGATAAAACATGTATATTATTTCTCCAATTCTATAACTAGTTGTAATAGTAATCGGGATTCTTCTTCCACTCCATAAATTTCTTGGCTGCCTCTTAAGAATTTCTTCATGTGAACCCGCTTCCATTCCTAGTACCAGATCAAATATTTGCTGTGTTTGCGCCAAAACCATTAAGCTCAAAGAAGACTATAAATCAAATCTAGTTAGAAGAAATCTTGAGAGAATGAATCAAACCTTGAAATCTCATTCTCCATACATATCATGATCATCCTTGTTTGCCCATACATAGGTTTCCACTTTCATCCACCTTCTCGGTTACCCCAAGCATGATTATCTTGTTTATGATTAGTCCCCTAACCTAACTGTTCTGACTTGAGGCGCACTTCTTGGTAAAAGAAGTAGTTACGTGAGGAAGAAGTTTTTGAAGATTAGGTTTTGTTAGTTTCTTTTTTTAGTTTAAGATTATTTTCCCCAAATAGAAGAAAGCAGGCTACATCTTCTTCTTCTTCTTCCTTATTTTCTTGGTTATTTGGTAAAATGGTAGGAGTCGCGTCCCAACCCCATCCCCCTACCACCCGACTACACTGTCCCGGACAGTATGAGTGTATTTGTTAATGTATTTGTGTCCATGTTCATTTATAGAACTGGTAGACTATAGTTGATACACTTTCAACTGTTGAAAATCTCAAAAGAAAAATTAAACACCACTATTCAATCTCATTCTCCTCCTTTGATTTCAGTGAACCTGACTGATTGATTTACTCTCAATTCAAGATCTCAGAAGAAGAAAAAAAAACAGAATGTGCCAGACAAAATACTAACACGAATCAGTTCTCATGTCATTAGTGATAGCTAATTGCATTGTACACATAGAAGAAGTGTAAAGAACTTATACATGTCATCAAAACCCCAAAGGGAAGAATATGTGATTTGTTCTTGAGACTATTCACACACTATACAAAGTAATATGAAATTCAAGAACATATACATCTAACTTCAAATAGTCTTTTTGTGAATATATTACCAACTCCTAAACCTCATCATCGCTTCCTTCCGGTCCATGGAGTCCTCTCCTACATTTTGTTTGTTTGTTGTATTAATGAAACCATTCCTATATATAGAGGATTCAACAAAGAAAAAAAAAAATCACATTACCTCAAAACCCAGTAAGGACCTCCCTTATCACTTACCTGTGAGAAAGAAACCACAAAATCATGAACACACACAAAGTTGAAGAGATGAGTTTACTTCGGTGGAATCTGAGTCTTGGGGGTCTTTTCTTTACCCTATACATGCCGATGATATCAGCACAACCCACACAAAAGATATTTTGCAAAGCAGGATTGGACGTTCTTTCAGCCAGAAATGTATTGAAGCTGCCACCAAAATGGTTAAAATTCTCAAGCAACATGAAACAACTGGGAAGCATGTATACACTTACAGTCTACTGAAGTTATAAGTGATAAGAGTTGCCTGAAAAGAAATAATCATCAAGTCAAAATACAGTTTCAAGTTAAAAGATGAATGTAAGTTTGAAAAAAAGAACCTGAATCTTCTTAGAGATGATATCATTGGGGATCCCGAGATGTGTGTGGCACTCTATGCATGTGTAGACGGGTCTCTCGAGTTCTATCACGAACACTCTTCCCATCTTCCACCAACCTGGAGACTATTGCCATAATGTGAGTCGAGAGAAGGCTAAAACGAAGTGATGATGTATTCAAGAAACTGGAAACGATACCAATGTTTGATGACAATGATTCTACTACGCAAAGAAGAATCCATTGATTCTCTCAGTGACTATGCGATTCTTAACAGAGGAAAAATGCTAAATGTTGCAGCGATTAAACACAAAAACGAGTGAGAGACTACGAGAAAGAGAGAACTCACAGTGGCCGGAGATGATGACGCAGCGGCGGTGAGCCGGTGACACGGAGGGAGATGAGAAGTCAAAGAGAGTCTTGGAACCAAAAGGTGATCTTGCTTTGGAGTCAAGAGAGAGCGGGAGGGAGAGGGTTTTAAACAAATATCAAGAAAAAAAAAAAAGGAGAGCAAATAATTCAGTTTATGACGGAAGTAACTTGTTTGAGATCAATTGAATCCACATTGAGGGGGTGTTAATCAAGTTTATAAAGTATTAAGGCATTTTCGAGAGGGGATAAAAAGTAGTTAAGACTAAGTCAAGGTTTAATTATATATAATATCCAACTTATCATTTGGGCTGTACAATTTAATTAATTATTTATCACTCATCTTTCAAAGTGAGATCAAATGTAAAAGCCAATTACTATTTATAGATAATTTCGTTTTACTTTCTACTTTTTTTTCTTGGCTTTTTAGTAAAAGGTGAAGAAGATAAATTCACCATTTAGATACCTGGTACACTATAGTTTTGATACACTTTCAAATTGTTGAAAATCTCAAAAGAAACACTAAAAATTGGTAACAGTAACTAATAAATAAACTGTCTCATTCTCCTCCTTTGCTATCAATGAACCTGACGATCTCAAAGAAGAAGAAAAACAGAATGTGCCAAGAAAAAATAATAACACAAAAACAGAGTCAAATAGATAACTCAGTTCACATGTGATTAGTGATTGCTAATTTCATTGTACACATAAAAGAAGTGTAAAAGTAAGAACTTTCAAATGTCATCAAAATCCCAAAAGGAAGAATATGTGATTTGTTCTTGATACTATTCACACACTATACAAAGTAACATGAAATTGAAAAAAACATATACTTCTACATCAAATAGTCTTTTTGTTTTAACACCTACTAACTCCTAAACCTCATCATCGCTTCCTTCCGGTCCATGGAGTTCGCTCCTACATATTGTTAGTTTCTTGTTGTATTAATGAAACCATTTATATATACATAGAGGATTTAACAGAGTAAAAAATATCACATTACCTCAAAACCCTGTAACTATTTGGATCACTTACCTGTGAGCAAGAAACCACAAAATCAATAAACACACATAAAAGGTTGAAGAATATGAGTCTTTAGAGGTCTTTTCTTACACCATAAATGCCAATGTCATTGGAACAACCGACACAAAAGATATCATGGAAATCATCAGTTGCTTCAGCCAGAATTATTGTATTGTAGCTGCATGCCACCAAAATTTAAGGATTATATTGGTTAAAAAATTCTCAAGAAACATGAAACAAGTGGGAAGCATATATATATATACTTACAGTCTACTGAAAACATATATGAAGTAACCATTCTGAAAAGAAAACATCAGAGGGAATGTCAAAAAATGCAGTGTCAAGTTAAGAGATGGAGATGTAAAGTGTGAGAGAACGAACCTCAATCTCCTTAGAGGTGATATCACTGGGGACTGCGAGATGTGTTTGGCACTCTTTGCATGTATACACTGGTCCCTCGAGTTCTATCCCGAACGGTCTTCCCATCTTTCACCAACCTGGAGAGACTACTCTTATAAAGATAGTTAAAACGATAACTAAAACAGGAAGAAAACTAGACAAAGAACAACCATCAAGAATTGAAAACGTGGGTTCCAAGAAAACAGAAACGTTATGTTAATGTTGAAGACTATGATTCTACGTACGATGCAAAGAAAAACCCTTAGACTACGAGAAAATGTTCGCGGGAGAAGTATCCATGGATTCTCAGTGACTATGCGATTCTTTTCAACGAGATTAACAGAGGAAAAATGCTTAGTATTGCAACGATGAGAGATTACGGGAGAGAGAGAACTCACGGTGGCCGGAGATGGTGATGCAGCGACGGTGACACGGCGGGAGATTAGAAGTCAGAGAGAGATTCTTGGAGCCTTTTGCTTTTGGAGACGTGAGTGAGAGTCTGAGAGAGAGAGAGAGAGAGAGAGAGAGAGAGAGAGAGAGAGAGAGAGAGAGAGAGAGAGAGAGAGAGAGAGAGGGAGGGAGAGGCTTTTATATTACGTTTTAAGCAGATGTCATGATTCGTTTTACGCCAGTCAACATTTGGGCCTTTAGGTGGGCCCTTGAACTAGTGTATAAATTGGCTGTATAACTTAATTCTTTATCACTCCTCTTTCAAAGTGAGATCAAATTTAAATTTAAAAGCCAATTACTATTTGTAAATGATTTCATTTTACTTTCTACTTTTTCTTGTTTTTTAAAAAAGTCGACGAAGATAAATTCACCATTATATGAAAAATAGACATAGCAGAATTTTCAAGAATTTTCAACTTATATTTAGATAGAAAAATTAATAATCAACCATATATTTTACAATCTACTTTTTTTGTTGCTTGGATTTTTAATAAATGAGAAGAAGATAAATTCACCATTAGATGAAAAATAGACATAGTTATTTTTTAAGTTACTATTAATTTGAATTTAGATAAAAATTCAACCTTTTTCGAATTAAGATAAAGATTTTAATAGTGATTTGAGGTAAATTCACCGGTTTTAAATAAAAGATGAATGTTCAAAGTTATGATTGTATTTAGGGATATTTATTTATTTATTTTTTTGGTGTAAAGTTATGATTGTATTCTTTGGTACAAATCTTCTTTTTATTATTATTTTTTCTTGTTTTGGAGGTGAATTTCACCCTACTCCAAATCCTATTCAAAAATTCGGTCTAGTACTAATAATGTTAAGATGAACACAATAGACCCACAAATATCAAATATTATCCCGCATTAAGATCCATGCCGAATTGATATAGTCAAGCTAAAACATAAAAAGTATATATTATCCGTTGGAGATTACGTGGCTGTTATGTTCTATCTCTAAACACCTATAAAAAAGAGCTAAGAAGAAGGAGAATGAGATCCAAATTCTCTCATATCAAACCTATAATCTCAATACTTTTATACTCTTTATTAATTGATACACTTTATCTCTCTATAGTTATATCTTCGCGTATTATCAATAAAATACGCATTTTTCATAAGATGGTCATACTCTGTTTCCATCATAAACAAATGCGTACTTTTCTTGGTTGATATCATTTTTGTTTTGAACATTTAAAATAGTCAAGTTGATCTTGTACGTGTGTGAAGCAATAGTAACTAGATGTGTATGAGTTTTTGACATATGTCGTCACATCTTAAATTACAATAAAACATAGGCCGTACACTACAATGCAAAACCAAAAAGCCCTCGTAGTGTATGATAGTCAGATTGTCGTGGTATGAGTGTATTTGTTAATGTATTTGTTGTGTCGATGTTCATTTATAAAACTGGTATACTGTAGTTGATATATACACTTTCAAATCGTTGAAAATCTCAAAAGAAACACTAAAAATTGGTAACAGTAACTAATAAACTAGACCCCTCTATATATTCGGTCTCATTCTCCTCCTTTACTATTAATGAACCTGACGATCTCAGAAGAAGAAAAAACGAATGTGCCAAGACAAAATAATAACACAAAACAAAGTCAAATAGATGACTCAGTTCACATGTCATTAGTGATATGTGATCATTAGCTAATTGCATTGTACACATAGAAGAAGTGTAAAAGTAAGAACTTTCAAATGTCATCAAAACCCCAAAAGGAATATGTAATTTGTTCTTGAGGCTATTCACACGATATACAAAGTAATATGAAATTCAAAAACATACACTTCATATTGTCATTTTTTCTTTAACACATACCAACTCCTAGACCTCATCATCATCACTTCCTTCCGGTCCATGGAGTTCGTCCCTACATATTGTTAATTTGTTGTTGTATTAATGAAACCCTTTCTATATATAGAGCATTTAACAAATTAAGTAAAAATATCACATTACCTCATAACCCAGTAACTATTTACATCATTTACCTGTGAGAAAGAAAGAAACCAAAAATGAGTGAACACACATAAAAGTTGAAGAATTGAGTTTGCTTTGGTGGAATATGAATCTTGGGGGGTTCTTACGCCATAAAGGCCGATCTCATTGGAACAACAGACACAAAAGATAGCTTGGAAACCAGGATTGGTCATTCTTTCAACCAGATATGTATTGAATCTGCCACCAAAATTAAGGATATATATATTATATTGGTTAAGGTTCTCTAGCAACATGAAACAACTGGGGAAAGCGCATATATATACTTACAGTCTAGTGAACTCATACTCGTGAGGACCATTCTAAAAAGAAAACATCAGAGGCATGTCAAAACGTAGTGTCAAGTTAAGAGATGAGAAAAACTTGGATCACCTTAGAGATGATATCACTGGGGACTGCGAGATGTGTGTGGCACCACTTGCATGTGTACACTGGTCCCTTTAGTTCTATCAAGAACGATCTTCCCATCTTACACCAACCTTGAGAGACTACTCCCACGAGATAGTTATGTGAAAACAGTTAATTAAAACGATAACTGAAACAAGAACAACCATCAAGAATTGAAAACGTGGTTCCCAAGAAAACAGAAAAGTTCTGTTAATGTTGAAGACTATGATTCTACGATGAAAAGGAAAACCCTAGACGATGAGAAAATGTTCGCGGGAGAAGAATCCATGGTTTCTCAGTGACTATGCGATTCTTTTCAACGAGTTTAACAGAGGAAAAGTGCTTAGTATTGCAACGATGAGAGATTACGGGAGAGAGAGAACTCACGGTGGCCGGAGATGGTGATGCAGCGACGGTGACACGGCTGGAGATGAGAAGTCAGAGAGAGTCTTGGAACCTTTTGCTTTGGAGTTGTGAGAGAGAGCTAGGGAGGGAGGGGTCTTATACTTTTATATTTAATTTAAAATTAAATATCGAATAAAAATAGTGTGAGCAAAATCAATGCGTTAATAACTGAACACTATAAATTTATAGACTAATTATATTCAGCCTTATTTTAGCCATGACTCAAAAATCAGAGTATATATATTAGTAAAGAAAAATAATAGTAAAATATATATATTAGTAAAAAAATAAAACAAATTTAATTGTTTTATTAGATAAGTATTTAAATTAATAATAGTAAGAATCATCCAAAATCTAAAAAATATATTTTAAAATAAAAAGATAATTCACATAGATATTGTGTAAAAACATTTAATAAAAAATTAAAAACTGAAAAAATAGAAAACACATAACTAAATATTAATCAAGTAAAATTCTTAATTTTATATAATTGAAAATAGAATATTGAATAATTTCTAAAATTTATTTTTAATAATGAATATAGTGTATAATTTTTTACAAAGTTATAAAAATTCTCAGAACATTCATACCTAACAAATTAGATCATGTTTAATTCAATAGCTGTAATGAAAAGAAAAATTTATATTTACAAAAAAGAATGCTTTTTTAACTACTCCTCGCTTTAATATTTTATTTTATTGATTTTCAAAATCTTACTAAACTAACATAAAAAATATTATGGCTCCCAATATTTATAAACTGAAACCGCACCACAATTATAGTAATAAAAATTATATATATATATATATATATATATATTGTTACTATTAGAACTGCACCCACCACGATTATAATAACAAAACTTTCTACATATATATATATATATATATATATATATATATATATTATTGTTACTTTTAGAACTATACTACATTTATTTTACATTTTACTATTTAGATCCTATAACTTAATCAATTTTTATTGTGTATTGACACTTTCCAAATATTTTTTTTCTACCTATAAAATTGTAATTTTTTACATTTATAATAGATTTGATGATGATAAGTTCAATTTGAAAACATTATCAAATTTAAAAAATAGAGACAACTATTTAGTTGATTTTAGACTTTTTTCTCTCGAAAAAAATGAATGATCATCTAGATCTATAAATAATTATAGTCTCTAATCTAGAGATATAGAAAAATAAAATTACATGTGACGCTTCATATTTTTAATTATTTTAATATTCTAAGTTGTATTTAAGGGTTTTGTGTGTATTAGAGATTAAGGTCACAATTAAAAATTTTAAGACTAATTCAAGAAGAAAAATGTACAGTTAAAAAGTGCTAGGGCAAATTACAATATTAAAAAATGACTTAAAATATATAAAAAGATAACACATGTCAGCAAATCATCATGCCACTGAGAATAGAAAATATTAATTTTATATATATAGATTACGGCATTTTCGTGTAATGATAAAAGTAGTGAAGACCAGTCAACGTTTCGGCCTTTGGGTGGGCCTTTGGACTAGTATAAATAGGGCTGTACAACTTAATTCTTTATCACTAATCTTTCAAAATGAAATCAATTCAAAAGCCTATTACTATTTATAAATGATTTCATTTTACTTTCTTTTTTTTTTCTTCGATTTTAAGTAAAAGATGAAAAGATAAATTCATCATTAGATGAAAAATAGACATCGCTAATTTATTTTATTATCATCAACATGTATTTAGATAGGAAAAGTCAACAATTTGTTAGATAAGAATGATTCTAATAGCGATTTTTGGGTATATTTCACCACTTTTAATTAATAAAAAGATAAATGTTCAGAGGTTCTGATTTGTTCTTGGGTGGCTTTTTTATGAATATTGAGTATAACAAGATATGTATTTATATATGTTTTTAATGGTGTTTACCATTGGTATGTTCATCAATGCTTATTTGGATAATGGTTTAGCTAGGAGTGTTTGTCTATATTGCCGTCTTTGAGCTTGTCTTATTTATAAATTGGAAGACTCAATGTCGTTTGCGATATGTGACACATGCATTAAGTAGCACAAAACTGCCATTGTTGTGTAACCTATATGGTGTATAAAATAAAACTTATAAGTAGGACCAGCAAAAAAATTATAAAAAACATAATAAACATGTAAACTATGAAAGTGTAGTCATAAATAAAGTGGTTGAGGTCTTTAAGGATAGTGATTGATTTACGTAAAAATGAAACAAACGTTGTTGAACTGAGGTTTTCTTTTTATAGAAGAATAAAAAGTGAGCAAAACTGGATACGCACTATAGCAAAAAGCATACAGATTAAAAGCTAATGAAGAAAGAGAACATACTAGCCATGGAGAAGGATCACGGCAGGTTCAAGTATATGCTAACGTAAACAAAGACTTTATGAGAAGGAGCATCAGAGCCACTCATCTTCTTCCTCTGACTCGATTTGATTTGACAAAAGTCACAATAATGAATGTAATCGATGATTAAACTTTAGCCATTGTGTGGATGTACTCTAAATTTCACTAACTCTCTTTTCTAGCTCCTGTCATATTGTATATAGCCACATCATTTATAGTCACTTATATATGTATAAGTGGATGTTAATATCCGCAATGTACTGAAGAATCTGGTAATACTTTGTTAAAGTGGTGGTCTTGGCTAGCTTAAAGTTTTCTGGTGGATTTACCAGGGTGTATTTATCAATGGATTCACTGAGCCCGATACTATATAGATCCCTCCTTTCTATGATTGGAGATGTTCCCTCGGGTTCTTTCCCAAGCGTTTGTTTCAATTTATTCACCGGTTTGTTATCTTGTGTAGCGGTCCGTACGGAGCCAGAAGATGCAATTGAGACTACTTCGGTTTTGCTCGTTGGTGAAAGTTGGCTCTCAACATCACTTATGACTAAATTTCAGCTGTCCGACTTTGTCGTAAAAGCTTTATCGATGCATTTAAGATCTATCTTGAATTCGCTGTCAACTTCATATGAAGAATTATCATGCTTAATTTTCCTTACTGTTGTAGCTTATGTTTGATTTCCAAGAGGATGTTTAATTCCCTAAACTATATAATCTTTGAAGTCAAGTTAATAAAAGTTGTGTTTCAAAAAAAAAAATATCCACACTTAGTATAAAGCAAGTCAGCCGATGTAGAAATATTAAGGAAACGACATGCACTATAAAGTAACTTTAGAAAACGATAATAGAAATACAAACATATGAATTGATTTAACATCTTTATTTGTTATAAACACTACCCTCATAATATCAATCAAACTTTTTTTCAAACACTAACAACTAACTCTCGAATTGCAATGTAAGTACCCAAGACTCCAATGGGAACACTCATCGCCACCACACCAACCAACATTACAGTCTCAAACCCAAACTTCTTGAAACTTCCAGAGATCTTCAAGTAACATAAGCAAGGCAGAAGAATAGAGACCGTTGCGCTCAGTAATGCTCCAACCAAAGACATCATGTAACCGAAGAACGGAAGTGTCTCAGCGATTACCACACTGCTTGCTATACATAATGTACTTATCAAGAGATGTAAGTATGTCTTTTTGGCGTAACGCGAAGGAAACCAATCTTTGATGGTGTTAACGGTTGGTGTGATCATCAATGCGTATTTGGCTATGGGGTTTACAAGTGTTGTGTATATCGCCACCTTTGAGCTCGTCTTATGAGTCGGAAGGTTCAATGTTATTTGCGATAGAGTATTTGATCCGTACATTAAGTAGCCCAAAACCGCCATTGATGTGTAGCCTATAGTGCATAATATAAAACTTATAAGTAGGACCTGCAAAAATACAAGTGAAACCAACATTATTTTTGAACAAAATAATATATACAAAACAAAATATAAAAGAACATTAAATTATTGCAAGTGGTCAAAGACATGATCGTCTAACAGCACGTGCAAGTGGAGCGGTCGAACATATCCCGAATCAAAATATATAAAAAATCAAAATTTTATACATAAATATATAAATTATAATATAAAACTTTAAATTTTTAGACATACTATTAAATTTAGAGTTTATATTTTCAAAAGAGATGTCAAATATATATAAAATAAATATATGAACTTTTAAAACTACTTTATTATATTATTAAATATATCATTAATATTTTTTGAACATGACCCAAAAATAATACGAGACGACTCTGGTCAGATTTGTTGGTTATATAACGATAGTGATTGATTTATATATGTTGGACTTACATTGTTGAACTGATGTTTACTTTTCATGGAATTATACAAAGTGGGCAACACCGGATGAGCCCCATAGCAGAAAGCATACAAGCTCAAAGCCGTAGGGATACCACTCCAGTTAATTAGCATTCCACTTTGACGAAACCCAACTCCATCAACAGCTCCAACCCAAGATATTGATCCAAGAGTCACCACCGTAGCTAGAACACCACTCATAGAAACATAAGACAAGACACTAAGATTATCCCACCAAAGAGTTGGCATGATGACAAGGGCCACTGACGCCATGAAAGATTGTTTACCGTTCAATCTCAAACCGATCATTTTGATGTTAAACCCAGGGAAAAGGTTGTGAAGATTGTCTCCTTCCACGATCAAGAAACCAGTGGTGACTAGGTATAGTTCTAGGTGCATGAAGACTGACACAATGATTCTTCCGGGTCTACCAAACGCACGTTCTCCAATGTCAGGATACGTTTTAATGCTGCGGTCCGCGTTCATGCATTTTGTAATGAGTAAAGATGTGTAGAAAGCGGTTGCAGCTAGGAGTAATAGAAGTGATAAACTCAACCATCCTCCACGAGCTAATGAATATGGTACTGATAATATTCCAATGCCTAATACAATTCATGTAGTTTAGCAAAAAAAAAAAGAAAAATACAATTCACGTTATTGCCATTAGCATTCAAATTTGTTATACAAAGACGAGTAAATATATAAGACTATTTCCATTGGAAGGTTCTTAGGGAGTAATTCTTAGCGGAAGTTAAGAACCGGTTCTTAACTTCCGCTAAGAACCCCTCCAATAGACATGCTCTAAATGCATCGACTAATAAAGGTTAACCTGAAAAAGCATTGAGTGCGTTGAAACAAGTCTTAAAGAGAGATGAAGATCCTCCATCGTCAAGTTGTTTTTCGTGGTTATCTTCTTCCATTGCTGATACCTTCCTATAGAAAAGTAGAGAATGTAATTTTATTTTTGCAAACTAATGCAAAAAGTACTGATATATATATATATATATATATTGTAAAAGTATTGATATAGTGTATATGTGAACATTAACGTGTACAGCTTGAACTTCTATACAAAGAAAGTATTATAAATACTGATATATTTTATTGTAAAAAAAATGATAAAAGGCTATATGGTTGAGTTCATCTAGAGCGAAAACAAGAGAAACGTGATTACTCATATAGTGACTAATTAGGAGTTACGTGTGCGATATACAACACTCAAATTACTTGAGAAACAATTTTTTTTTTTTTTTTGTAACAGGAGAAACAATTTTTTTCTTTGCAAATTTTAAAGAAGATTCTTTTTGGGTTATGCCTATTAATAAATATATACCTATAATCTCAAAATTTTCAAGGCTTGTTTACACGCAAAAACATATAAAATTTTGTCATTTGTAAATCTGTAATGAAGTTTAAGAGATCACATAAAGGATTCAAAAACCCTAATGTTTAAACAAATAAAATTACCTGGAAAATATATGGGAAGAGTTTCTGTAACTCTAAGGAGCTTACTTAATCTCCAAAGTGACTCGTCGAACGTGATGAATGGCACAAGATTAAATCAAGTAGTCCTATTTAAGTTTTGAGATCACGAAAAAGGAATGAGTGGAGTCTCACGCTTATGAAAGTGAAGACAAAGCTTTTTAGGTGATTAGGATTTAAAGTCCTACACGATAGGGATACAATGCCAACTAACTACTAGATTTTAGCTTCTTCGTTTTCTTTCTCAAATCTAAACAAAATTCTAAATTATTGACATTTAAATTTATAATCTGCGCTGTCTATGTTTAGCCTAAAATACATCCAATCATTAATTGCAAAATTACAAAACTTTGGAATCCACATTTCAAAACTTTGAAAATGGTGGTCATTTTTTTGAATTATGCTAATAGTTAACGACTAAACTATTCTTTAACTTATTATTCAAATTAACCAAAATTATATATAATTTACGTTTTATAAGTTCCAGTGTATATTACACTTGTTTGTGAGTAAAATCTGCACAAATATTTATGTGATTATTTGGATTTTTCTTAAATGATTGCTAGTTTTGGTTTCAAGAGTTTATATTGTATACTATAGGTTATGCTCTCTAGAAAAGAAAAGTGCAGTCCAAGTCTTTAGAGACTTTGTGGCATGTCCTCTTCTATTGTTTTATTAACTTAGGCCATTAATTCCCTAATTAATTATAAGGGTTGAACAAGGCCATTAATTCATATATTAAAAATCACGAATTAATATTAAGATTTGACTTGATTACACAATAAAATTCATCTGACTAGCACGGTAGCACCATTGCAAATTAAGTCGGGCTGAACATTTTATAGCCTTACCCTCGTTCTGTAATGGCGTGGAGTGGTTCTTGCATGGTGAGGTGTTTAAGGGTGTTAAGGGTTTCCAACTACATGAGAACGGTACATGTAGCATTATGTGTGTAGAATGAAGGATTACATTGAATCAAGTGAACCTTGAGGATATTGATTCCTATGCAAAAGGAGAACATTTGAAGACTACGAGGCTCCTTACAATGGAGGAACACGAAGAAGCAGTGGCAGGCACAGCTCATAATGCATGAGCTTTTACTGCTCATGCTAGTTAAAGTTTTACTCATGTGGAATGCAAAACTGCTATAGTCCTTTTGATTATTTTCATTTTTCTCCATTTTTAGACCTCAATTCATTTATGTGCTTAGTGTTTCATTTTGTAACATGTTCTCAGAATTTTGTTAATTAAGAAATTCAATAAATATAGAGAAAGAGAGAAGAAGACACTTGAGTTACTTAGCTTGTTATGTTAATGGTTTACAAAAGACATTGATTTTGATGATAATGACATGAGTATTCAAGTTCTTGATTAGCTCCCAGTCTTCTTTTCTTTCTCTCTAAATGTTAGGGCTTTGGTGTCGGACCCCAAGAAAATCTATAAATGCTGGAGGTTTGGTGGTCTGAAAATATTTGGCCACCACTGTATGTTCTGCAGATGATGATGATGACGACAGTGATGGTTCCTGGATGGAGACATGCAGTGTCAGTGCCAAGGAATCTGCAGGGAAGGTTGAGTAGTAGTGATGATGCGGGCCCTGCATTGGCATGCGCGAAGAACAATACTCTTCTTGGAGATACTGAGCTCTCAGGTTAGTTGTGTACTCTTTTAGCGTTTTCCAGCTACTCTTTTCCAAATTCATATCTTCACCATCTACAGTACCTGCAATCTAGTTAGCTTTTTCCTCTGTACTGTATTAACTCTGGTTGAGAAACTCTAAGCTCAATTAATAAGTTCACATAAGCTCAGTGCTCCCAAGCGATTAGTATGGAAACTATATAGCAAGAGATTCAGATGTATATCAAGTACTAGATAGAGTAAGAAGAAGACACAAACCAGGAGGGAGATTGAAGGTTTTGTGATCTGAAGTAGGATTATAAGCAGACTCATTGAATCTCCTCCTTAGGTAAGAAGTTGATTGCTGCCTCAACTTTCTTGCCATGAGGACATGCCAGTGATTCTTTAAGGCATTGTCTGTTCTTCCATTGAAAAGATTAGCAATCATAGCCCATTTGTTACCAAATGCTCTGTGAGCTGCAAGTAGCCTCTCTTCTTCTTCAACACTGAAAGCTCTTTTGTTGATCCTTGGGTCTAGCTGGTTAAACCACCTCAATCTGCAGCTCTTGCCTTTAAACAACACAAGAAATACATTTTAAGTTCACTTTCTCAGGAAAATAGCAGAGGAAATATTTTTTTTTTTTAACCTGTTCTTCCTTGCATCTTCTCTGCAATGTGGTTCCAGTTTTGAGGACCGTAAACAGCAACAAGTTCCACGAGCTGAGAATCCTCAGAGATTCTCCAATGTCCTCTGTTACAAACACTAGAAGAACCTCTCTGCTTCTTCTTCTTCTTCTTGAATTCATCACCCTCCTTCAGCATGCTTCTTTTATTAGAGAACTCCACTGCATTGTTTTCTACAAAGCCATTAAATGCTCCTCTGCAATGAAGATCAAAAGGGTATTCTTGGTAACAAGAAAAATCCATCTAGCTCTTCTCTTGGTCTCATATTTTCACACACACAGATAATATATACATGGAGTTAAATCATGTGATGTTTGGATCTGGTGATGTCTATGTTATGGTATGCAATCTTTTTGATTGCCAAAAATGGAAACTGAGGAGAGAGAAGAATAGGTGTAAAGAGAGAGAGAGTATAAATGGAAATAGAAAGAAACCCCACGCATACATCTTTCTTTCATGGTTGCTCTGTTAAGAACAGTTTCAGTTCTCTGACATCATGTTTTCAAAAAAAAAAAAAACTCGTTTGAATATTTGTCACCTTTTATTCTTCTCTCCACGCTTTACCATTTTCGAAAATATACCATTTCCTTATAAAAGTATAAATGTAGGTGTATAACACCAAAAATATTCATAACCATTTTCAGATGCAATTCAAAATGTAATGTGTACGTGTGTGTATTTCAATATGCATATGCAAGTTTTAAGCATTATTCAAGGGATAACAGAACAAGTAGTACTTAAGCTCATAGTGGCAAAAACATGTACATTCAGAAGAAGAAAGCATAACACTATCCTTCAAGGTTCGAATAAGTCACACTAGCCAAGCTTAATCAGTTAAGCCCATCAAACATATTAATTATGCTTTGTGTTTGGCTATTAATTGTAATCTAATCCTCAAAACTGCAGAGACAATATGCATTTGAATCCTAAAATATTACTCCCTCCGTTTCATATTAGTTGTCGTTCTAGTTTTATGTACACAGATTAAAAAAACATTTAATTTTACATATTTTCAAAATAAAAACATTATTACCAATACAATTAACCATATATCAACCAATAGAAAAATAGAATATAAAACATTACCAATAAAGTTTGCATTGAATACCGAAAACAACACTTATTTTAAAATAAAAATTCTACTATAGAACGACAAGTAATTTGAAACGGAAGGAGTATAAGTTTACAGCCTACTTCGAATCGGCTTTCATATAACAAGTTGAACCATTTTTAATAGAATAAATCTTAACATTTTCTTTAATATCAGTTTCATTTGTTTTCTATAACAGTATCACTTTCTTTTTATATAAATGAGAATTATACATTTCTTCTCTGGTTCAGATACATTTGGCTACATATCACTATCAGTCCAATATTGGTTATCCAAAAAAGTCCCAACCTGGAACCGGAAATTACAAAAAAAAAACAAAGCAAACCAAACCGGTCTACAATATAAATTATTTAATGATTATACTAGTTAATACCGAAACTGCCCTCCGGTGTAGGTCTGGCCAAAGGACCAAGTGGGAGGAGCAACATTGTACGACACAACACTTCGGCGATCACTTGTGGTCACAACAAACGACAGACTTTGACCGTTGAGATAAGAGTTGCTTTGCCAGTTTTGCCCCCAGTTTCTTGACATTAACTGCCATCTAGACCGTGACCCTCTCATAGACACTGAGTGTACGTCCCCGGCTCCACCTACGTTTGTGACCAGCACCAAGTTAAAGTATGAGTGGCCGTTGATCGTGAACCTTATCCCGCCCCTTCTTCTGCACCGAACCCTATATAAAAAACAATTATTGTAGAGGCAGGCACCACAAGTTAGGTCTATTAATAATTTAATACCCAGTTTCTACTACATTTATCAACTGGTCCAAACGTAGTAAATGCGTATTTATAGGTCTAAATTCCATGAATAGTATCTTTTGTACAATGTTTAGGCATAGTTGTACATTTTATAGAGGATTAATGCTTACATAGAAGCTTACTCATCGTTTAAACCAATTTTTTAGAAAAAAAAAATCATTTAAACTATAGCCGATTTGCTTCTTAAGCGGATGTCTATGCGTCCGATTTTTATTCACAAACTAGGTCTGGGTGTTCGGATGTCCGATTACAACCAACGTTTGAAATCGTCTATAAATATATTTTTTAAAACCTGAAAAATTGACAAAAAAATCAGATTACACAAATCTAATTAAGAATTAGTTAAACTATCTAAATTAACTAAAAAATATTCAAAATAACAAATAAAATAAATTATAAAAATCTTTTAAGACACTATAAAATAACTAAATTACTTTAACATATATAAAAATAGTAACATATTTAACTAATTTTGGATACCTTCGAATCCTAGTTTGGATTTCGGTTCGGGTTATATCGGAACTCCAAAGTACTAAGCTATAAGTCCCATTCAAATATTTTTATATTACAGTTTGGATCCGGTTTTGGATTTTTCAGTTTGGATTTAGGTAGGTATTTCAGATTAGGATAGAAACGCTCAGTCCTATCACAAACTACACATATGACTATGCAATTCTATGATATTAAATAACCGCATAGTGAGGGGTTAGTAAATTAGTACCTTCTGTACATAACCGGAATGATACCGGACTTGTAAAGAGCGATGTGTTCGTAAATGGGCTGAGAAAGATCGAAATGGTGGTTGGGAGGATCGCAAGCGCCACCAGGAGGACAAAAGTTAGTGGCAGTGACCACAATGGACCGGCCTTGTATGCACCATTGAGGATCGTTGACACACTTCAGCTCGAAACACGCACCGCAGCTGAGTCCATTGTCGAATAACGCTGTGCTCAGCGCTGCCGTCTCTGTTCCGTAACCTTGGCCATACAGATTCCCATACCCACATGCTCCACCTAATTTTGTTTATTAATTAAGCAAAAATGGTTATAAGCCCATATAGTGTCTCTGTTTTTTCAAATAAACTCACATATTTTTCTGAACAAAACTATTTTGTTAAGTGTAAACGCAAACGTAAAGTCGACAAATATTTGTAAGGTTTTTATTTTATTTGCGTCCGGAGTTTACATTCAGGACAATTCTCTCAAATATTTTTTTTTAGTTTTTGTCATAAAAATAGCTATCAAAAAATAAAATGACCAAAATAGCCTTTTTAAAATTTTGATTTTTTTTTTTTAATTTGAAGCCATATCTCCAAACTCACACCTTAACTCTAAACCCTAAATCTAAATTAGTTAATCCTAAGGGTATAAATACATATAAATGCATTTTTTAGTTTCTAAAAAAAACTTATTTTTGTCATTTTCTTCCTTAAAAACTATTTTTGTGAAAAACAAACTAAAATAGGCTATCTAAGAGAATTTCTCTTGCATTTATGTTTTGTAAAAATTCTCCTGAAAATTGTAATTAAATGTTTGGTGTTAGAAAAATAAGTTTAAAGATAATAAATTATACCATGTGAATAAACTCACATATTTTCAAAGATAATAAATTATACCATGTGATTAAGCAAATGGTTATAAGCCCATATAGTGTCTCTTTGTTTTTCAAATAAACTCACATATTTTTTCTGAATAAAACTATTTTGTCAAGTGTAGACGCAAACGTAAAGTCGACAAATATTTGTAAGGTTTTTATTTTATTTGCGTCCGGAGTTTGCATTTATGTTCTAAAAATTTGTAAATGTTTGGTGTTAAAAAAATAAGTTTAATGATAATAAATTATAGCTTGTAAAAAGACTAATGTAATATGCATATAACATCAAAGAGTCGATTTGCTCTGTTAGTATAATATATATTTTATCCGTTGAAATCACTTGCATGAAACAAGAGGACTAGCTAGCTCTGATAACATGAGATTTAGCTGAGGTGGAATAAATAATATTAGGGATATTATATTCCACATCGAGAATTCTAAGAGATACTAAGTAATATATAAAGGGTTAGGACCAATCCATTTATCATCAATTAGTTTTAAATTGGAAGCCCATAACAAACTGAATCTAACAAATAAATTACCCTTTTGTCAGTTAAATTAGAGTGATGCAAGTGAAAATAAGACATTGAAGGGTTTTTGTTAGAGATCAATAAGGTACCCATAGTGCCGGAAGCATCACCACCGCCGTAGAAAGTGGCATGAGCGTTGATCCAATGTCCTCCGTGGCCGCCGGGATGATGGCCGCCACGCCGGTAGAAGCCTTGAACGCAGATGGAAACTGCTAGGACATGCAGCAGGAGAGCCGAGATAACTAAAACTCCCATGATGAAGCAACTCAATTACAACATGCAATGGGAGAAAAGAAAAAGCGAAGAGCAGAATAATGTGTATATTTTCTGTCAATGTGAAAGTTTAATGTGATGACACTGAGGAAGAAGAAAGTTTGGTATAAATAGAAGAATTATTCGGACAAAGTTTTAGCTGTAATTATTCGGGTCCATGCAACTGCTTCTTGGTCTTCACTATAATCTGTTAATTAAATTTATTTCATTTTAAGGGTTTGTTTTGTAAAAGTTTTTTTAAAAAGTTAAATAAAAATCATAAAAAGGATATTGAACCGCGTAAAGAGATAAAGGAGAGGTGAATGTCACTATAAGTCTATAAGAGGTCAAAGAAAATTTGTCAAAACGAGTTAGAATCTCACTCAAAATTAGTATATGTGATTGTGATACTGTAATTACCAGTATCACACGATTTGGACAATAGTTTACAACTAATAAATTATGCGGGTTTGATTGTTCGGGACGTGCAATATATTAACCAGTTTTCAAAAAAAAAGAGACATGCAATATAGAGCTCAAAAAATAATTCCTGAGAATTTAACAGTGCAATTTAATGCTTGTTCACTTTTCACTGGAATCTACTATTGTTTAATTTGACGCTTGCATAAGAAACTTTTTTACTTTCAAGTTTATTTTTTGTTAAATACTTTCAAGTTTACATTTGTTATCTTACAAAATATATTTTCTTTTATCTACATCGAGCAATTTAAATAACGTCAAATATATAAATATATATATATATATATATATATATATATATATATATATATATATATATATATATATATATATATGTGTGTGTGTGTGTGTTGGTAAACAAAATATGCCGCGAAGTATACATGTCAACATAAAAATAAATTAGCGAACACGTTACTCTTTAGAACATTTCATGTGCGATAGACAGAATGAGTTTGCTTTTATATGAATGAAAACGAACCACATCTCATATGTACTCTAATAGACATGCAGATATTTTTGCACGTTTTACCAGTATGCGAATGAAGTCTTAATCCATATACTCATATTTGGTCGAACACTAGAACCCGTTCTCACATGGATGAAGCATGGTGCTTTAAATATATTGACTTTGACATGACGCTATTTCAACTAATTATGTCGGTCACAAAAATGGTTCACTTTATCAGTGTACAGTTTCTAAAGCCATGTTTATTGGTGGGTTCTTAAAGTGAGATTCTTAGCGTAATTTAAGAACCCTCTTAATTTTAACTAAGAAAAAGTTAAGAAACGATTCTTATATCTCTTATTTAAGAACCGTCTCTTAATTTTTTTTAGTTGAAGTTAAGAAACGGTTCTTAAATTATACTAAGATGTCCCTAAAATTAGTTAAACCGTTTTTCTAATCGGGGTAGATAATCTACAAAAAAAAATCAAGATTAATACCTGAAGCTTCTGAATAGTCGGCTATTTTGTCAATTAAAAGTTTATAACGTCTGTAGTGGCGTCAATCATGGTTTGAACTTTGAAGTTCAAATGCAGCTTAGCTTATGAAAGTGATGTGCCCAAAGTCCTTATGCTGTGGGGATATTAGTATATTCAGAAGAAAGACAAGGGTCTGGTGAAAGTCTAAAACAACATGGTTTCAAATGAAAACAATAAATTCCCAACTAAGTGGCCCAATAACGAATACGCAAAATGATATACGGCTTCCACAATTCCATACAAATTGAATGGTAAGCCGTATTGTTTGACTTGTAGTGTTTTAGTTGACGTCTAGTGTTTTTCTTTTTCCTAAAATTTGGGACGTGTAGTGTTTTTCTTTTCCTAAAATTTGGGACGTGTAGTGTTTTTTTGACGTCTAGTGTTGTTACTTTCGACTTTAGATTTAATGTATGTAAGCTATGGTATTTCGAAAATTTTGTTACTTATAAGGATACCAGGAATAATGTATCTCACATCGAGAATTTAATAAGACATTAAGTAATATATAAATGGCTATGGTCAACTTATCACTAATTAGTTTTAAGTTGAAAGTTTATGATAAGCTCGTGTCTAATATGGTATCAGAACTCGTATCTTAAATATCATAAACTCTTAATTAATATAATCTTATTTAACCGGATATAAATGTTGTAATTAACTCGCTTGACCGAATATAACTGTCTTAAACGTTTCTGAATATACATTATCCCTAATATCATACTTTAGTTTATTGCATTTTTTACATCTAAATTTGTATTTTCTTTGTTAACAGGTAAGAACAGGTGCTCAGCCAAAGTCAACTTAGCCTAACGTGTTGAAGAGTATCATTTAGAGCCGTGCCTATTAATGGGAAAAGAAACCATGACTTAGAGCATATTTATTTGATATATGCTTTTGTGTCTTCTTAAACATATATCCCTTCGAATACTTCAACACAAACTAATGTTTATTTGTAAACTTGTTAATTAATATATATTTTTGGACAGCTCGAGTTTGTTAATTTTCTTTTGTTATATTTATCTACGATCATTATTTTACCTTTTTTACCTTGTTCATTTCCACCCCCATTTTTATATATTTTATCTTCTCATATTATTTTCATTACGCTTATTCGGTTACTTGATAATTTTACAAATTCCTGCAGTATTTTGTATGAAATATATCGTTTTTTACAGATATTACATATTATTATTTGTTTTGCTTTGTAAAATTACATATATCCAGATTTTTTGATTTGAATCGAAACGGATATGAATCAAATCAAAATTTACAAATATTTTTCTCAGGTCTATGTATATTGATGCATATATCATCAATGTAATTCATTGCATCATCTGCCTCAACTATTTTTGCGGGACTATGTATTCAAAACAATTTAGTGTATTGGAGAAGATATATAGATCAAAACATATTCTTACAAGATTAAAAAAGAAAACACAAATCCGTAAAAACAAAATGGATTGGATCAGATTAATTCAAAAGAGTCCCAACAATTTTCAAAACAAACAAAATCAAACAAGATGCTCATATAGATATGTATATATGTAAACATACATCAAACAAAAGCATAGTTTAAAATTACTTCTATGGAAACATAACATTTTTTTTTAAAGAGAGATAAAACCTTCGCTGACAAGCAAGCCAAAGAAGAGGACAAAGAGACCAGCGCCGATAGATGTTCCAGGAGAAACATAGGTCTGAGAATAAGCACCGAGAGTCAACGCACCTCCAACGAGCCCGATCACTAGAGATTGCATGTTTCTTCTGCTCACGGTTCTTGGCATCGGCTTCACCTTCTGATCTTCTTGTTCTGATCCATCTTCTTGTTCTCGCTTCTCTTCTTCTTTCTCTGACTTCCTTCTTTGTCTCACCATGTTTATGTTTCTCTGATGAGATGGAAAGAATCTGGTTGTGATTCTGTGATGTGGGTTTGATTGTGTGTTTGTGATTTGTAGTTATAAGTTAATGATGGAGACAAACATGGTCTTTTGGGGATTGCTTGGAGGCCTTTCCATCGACAGAAAAAAGTCAACTCTTAATAGTGGTATAGATCTAAGATTCTTGTATTAATTATATTGTGTTATAAAACAACTAGTGGCCAAGATTCAAAAAAAAAAAAAAAAAAAAAAAAAACTAGTGGCCGGTGATAGTTGAAAGTTCAGCAATATTTAAGTATAATGTGTACATTATAAATTGTCACCTAAAACCAAAAATAAATATGATTGACATTCTGTTTATTTTATAAGCCTTGTTACAACGGTTATTTTTAGCGTTTTCATTTCCAAATGTGGGTTTTCATTTCATACAGAAATAGTTTCAACTTTCAACTTATATTATTCGAACTTGTCTTGGTGGAAATGAGTCATGTGTATTGTGTTTTTTTGTAGCTCATAGACGAATTTGTACAAATATCTACAACTAGTTTATATGATTATATCCCAAGTTAATTGTATATACATACATAAATATTTTAAAAATTAATCAATAAAATTTGTTTCATGTTTTGTATGTTTTATATTTAATTTCTGAATAAAAATACAATTTGGTACGTTTTTCTTTGGATTTTTTGTTTTATATTATTCAATTGATTATCAAAAAATTTAAACAGTTTCTTAGAGTATTTCCAATCTCACTCTATTTTTCACTCTAAAATAGAGTTTAGAGTAAAAGTGCTCCAATATTACTCTATTTCTCACTCTATAATAAAGTGAAAAATAGGTTTACTCCAAATATAAAGTAAATTTTTTTTTATTCATTACTCTATTTTTCACTTTAAAATAGAATATCATTGGAGCAAACTTTTAACTCTATTATAGAATTACTCTATTTTAGTGTGAAAAATAGGTTTACTCCAAATATAAAGTAAATTTTTTTTTATTCATTACTCTATTTTTTACTTTAAAATAGAATATCATTGGAGCAAACTTTTAACTCTATTATAGAATTACTCTATTTTAGTGTAAAAAATAGAGTAAACCATTAGAGATTGTCGTCATTCTCGTGTATATGCAAAAATCAAAGAAAAACGGAACTGTATTCAAGATTTTTTTTTGAGGTATCCGATTTGTTGTTTTAGTATTACATGGGCTTGCATCCAAGGCCCATTAAGTATCTGGATAATTTTATGGATTCCAGTCGCTTCTTGTAATACTCTCTTCGAGGAAATGTTAGCAGAAAATATTGATAGAGTTATTGAAGACAAGTTCCGAGGTTTTGTTTAAGGCTTTGCTCGAGAATTTCAGGAGATTACTGGCAGCAGAGACAAATAAAACCCGAACTGAATCGGGTCGGGGCATAAGCTGCAAAGCGGATCCCTAATTTTAATATATGCACATTAAATTAATTAGACAGATTCCCCACTTTTTTCGTATTTTCACGGGGATGTCCCAGTACTTGTGCAAACCATCATATATATACATATACTAATAGCCACCTTTAATGAAAAAAAAGAGAATAAGAAAACAAGAAGCCTAGAAGAAGAAAGTTAGAAATAGCTGTAGAAAGCAAAGATTGGAGTTTCACTAAAATTCGTATTCAAATTGTTCCAATGTCCAAGCTTATATATATAGTAAACTCATGGTAAAGCCCTAGTTATGTTTCTGTATTTGTGGGCCTTGATCTTAATGTTTGGACGTTTATGTATTGTTTTGGGCTTTACTTATGTAGATAAACTCTTAAATTATTTATGTAAGCTATCTTTATAAAAGTAGATTAACTTAAATTATCTTATGAACCATTTAAAAATAATAATATGAACTAGGTTTTTCGCCGCACATGTGGACATAAACATTTTATATAAAATTAATGATTTTACTTGATAAATATTTAGTTATGTATTTTTTGTTTTTTTTATATTTTAAACTTTTTGTTAAAAGATATTTTTTGGATAACAATACAATATTTATAAGAATTATCTTTTTGTTTAAAATATATATTTTAGATTTAGGATAAATCTTAGTATTATTAATTATTAATTTAAATTCGTTTTTATTTTGGAGTTAATATATATATATTTATTCATTAAGGGTATAAAAAATATTAACCGCTCTAACTTTTAACGTGAGAGTTCTGTTGCAAAAAATCACTTCGCAAATAATAAGATAGATAGATATAGATTTACGAATTTATACAAATATCTGAGAGTTTATAAAAAATGTATATTTATAAGGTCGATAAAAACTTAAGAAAATATTTTTTTAATTATCATAAAATAATATTTTTGCATTTTTAATAGTATTTTTCCATGATCTGTTTAAATTATTAACCTTTAATACATTTTTGTGTGTACATCTGTTAATGCTAACAAATTAAAGACCCAAAATCATTTATATTTGCTGGAAAATTGAGATGAATCCATTTTCATACGATACAACAGTAAAAGAATTAATACACACATTTTGCGTTTAGTCCACATTTACATGCTCTTGCTTCCTCCAGCTTCTTGAAAAGGCAAAGGTACAGATTTGAAGGCTCTGTATTTTCCCACATTGTTCAAATGCTCATTCTCCAACCTGATTGCATACACACAAAGTTAGACACACAAAACTTTCATCTTATGATCTCTTTCTTCCGAAACTTATGGAATGTGGTTTTAAGTAAGAAAATGAACCTGAAGAAGTTCCAAATGCCACGACGAACAATCTCTAAGATGGTAACAACAGCAACCAAAGCTCTTCTGTGCAAAAATGGAGCTTCTCTAATCCCAAGAACCGTCTGCATCCAAGCCAGCCTCAGCACCACATTCACCACCTTCATTTTACAATATCTCAATTAATAAACAATAATATTCCACACACAAAAAAAAAAAAGCTTAGGGTATCATTATCCTCGGTTTCTTAATCGGGGTTCTTAACTCATGATTTAACATTTTTTTATTTTTTATTTTATACTTTTCGGCTAAGAGACAACTATTATATCTCTTATCCGAAGCTAAAAACCTCGGTTAAGAGATTAGGGATAATGATGGGCTTATGTGTTTGCTAATACCATGGCAATGAAGTATATGCTTTTGTAAGGGATTAAGAGTTTGTCACGAAGCCAAGGGTTTTTGGAGTCACGGTTCATGAGACCCCAATCCCTGAATATATCCCAATAAGTATTGAACAATGTAGCAATGGTTGACGTGGTTACAGCCACCGTAAGCCAATAAGTCCCTCTCTTTGTTTCAAAGATTGTTCTAGCCGCAACCGCTAATATGGTCGAGAGATACTTTAGTGCGTTAAGGCCATTCATTTTGTCTTTCTCCTCAACCAACCTCCTTATACACTGCAACCAAACAAAAGTTTTGAACATTTTTAAAGTATGCAAACGTTGCTTATTTGAGGCCAGATCTGAGATTTAAAAGGTTATACACATTTTAGATTAATCTTAGTTAAAAACTATATCATAAATGTATAATAAATTATTAAATTTTGGTAGCCAAAACAAATGTTTCATCCGGATATACCCAAAATCGCTACAATACTTATTTCATTTAAAGTATGGATTTAGCTTAGTACCTGAGCGAAGCGGAACCAATAAGGAATGATGGCAACAACAAGGTATAGTTCTTTGTAAACGTCACTCTCATAGCATGTGTGTGTTCGTTTCTTGAAATCTCCTCCCCATCCATAGTAACAAACATAGAACAATAAGCTTCTGAATGTTTGCACCTGTAAAACCGAAACAAAAACCTAATGAGTTTCTTAGAAGGAATAACAGAGACTTGATTAGTGGATCCTAAACCAAGCAACTCATTACCTGTGTTGTCAACTGATCTGCGAGAAAGAAATCCGGGAGAATAACCTAGAAGTATAAAACAAACTCATTAACTATATATGTAACATCTTTACAAGGGATTGCTTGGATTGCACGTCACCTTGTATAGTGAGCTTAATAGAAAAGGATATTACTTGAATTACACGTTACCTTGTATAGCGGGCTTAAAAGACAACGGAAGGCACATCCGATGAAGAAGTATCTGCTTGACCGATATATTATATTGAGTGGACAGAACAGCGTTATCATGAAGAACTGCGACCATAACCAAAAAAATACTTTTCAAAGCTAATAATGAGGATTTATTGTTAGAGATCAAATACCAATGACCTAAAGAACTTACAATGAGAAGACCTAAAGGAACAAGCTCAGTGATGACACTAAAACTTTTGGTTCTCGGGTCCATTTCCATGTCAAGATTCGAGATAACTCCTCCAAATGTTAGAGCTGCTAGACCAGAGCCTAGCAGAAGAACTTCTCTGTAACCAAGATCAGTCCCTTGCTCAAAACCAAAGATAAAAGGGTAGTTTACTCTATATCGTCTCCAGAAATATATGTCTCCTGCATACATAAACAAATGAACCGCAACAAATCCGAACATGCTGCAGAAAAAGAAAAAAAAGAACATTAGATAAATTGAATTCTTGTGTGTTCAAAAATTGATGAATGTAACGTTATCAAGAACCTGTAAAGTGGGAAGATGTTCTCCATGTATTGATGCCTGCCTTCACTTTTTGTTATGCCTCTTATATGTACAAGAACCGTTATCGCAATGGCTAGAGCCACAACGCAACCAGACAAGAAACCTGTAGATGAAGATGATGTTTTAGTGTACTAGAAAGAACGTTAGAGCATGATTAACCGGGAGTTTTTAAGGTGGGATTTTTAACGAAATTAAGAAACTGTTTATGAACTGTTAACTAAAAAGTTAAGAACCAGTTCTTAAATAAGGTATTTAAGAACCGGTTCTTAACTTTTTTAGTTAAAAGTTCAGAAACAGTTTCTTAACCTCCGTTAAGAATCTCACCTTAAGAACCCTGATTAATCATGGTCTTAGGTTTTGTCATTTCATAGGTTAGGAAAAAAAAAATGGATGTAAGTACCGAGGAAGTATGTGATTCTGTGTTTCTCCCTCTTAGCTTTATGCCTTAAACATTTCATTCCTTCACGGTGATTTCCATTGGCGAAATGTTTAATAAATGTAGCTTCCACTCTCGACATAAGCCTCGAGACCTGAAAATGTTAAAAGATAAGTCTTGTTTTCTTAAGTAACATTCAAGAAGAGATTAGTTATTTGTATTAACCTCATCGCAGCTGCCTAAATAAGAATGATCCACTGTATGTAGATAAGGCTTTGATGCATTCCTCGAAGTAGTCTGCCAAAAATTACAGAAGATATCAGTATCAAATCACAGCAAGAAGCAATGTTTAATGAGAAGATTACAAACCTTGTCATACTTCTTTAGTATCTTTGAAAACGCCAACTGGTTCAAGAAGCTGCAAAAATAGTGAGAGAGATTATGAGAAACAGGTTTACAGAGAAACTAAAGATCTAAATAATCAAAATTCTTACCTATAACTCTTTAAGAACCTAAGTTTCTGGTAGAACTCAACAAAAGCGCGGTCCATAAGCTCCTCGGCTCTCTTAAGCTCCGGTTTGCTGAAGGTTTGCTCACTTGAGAGACCCATGATCATGCACTTAAGCATTGACAATGGAGTTTCGGGTTCGATCTTTAGCTTTATATGATCCAGCATTTCTACTTGAGCAGGTTTAAAGGCTTTCTTGTCTTCTGCCTGTTCCATTTCCTTGATCACTTCCATTGGTGATATGGCTACAAATATCAAACATTTGCATACATTGTCTGAGCTTAACTTTAGGATAATCACTTAATGTAGATTAAACAACACTCAAATGGGTAAAATTTAGTTCTGGAATATATCTAGCAACCCTCAAATTATTTGATTTGGACGTGTTTAAATTATAACTAAAACAGTAAAGGTTTTAAAAATATTCATAATGTTCTAGGCTCAAACAAAAGTTTGTGCTCTTACATTCTTCATATAAATTTTTAATAATACCCGAGATACAACTAAAATTATTGTATAAAACCGTGATGCCCTAAACAATCGGTTCTTTTCCTTATGCTCCGGACCGGGCTCATCTGATTAGCTACAAAAATGTATTGATCTCTCAGGGAGTTATAAGAGCACCATTAACCCAAGCTCTTAGGGGCTCTTGCACTGTTTGCGGGCTTCACTGACATATGGAGCCCACAAACAGTGCAAGAAACGTTTCCTAAAACTTCAAAATAAGAACTGTTTCATGCATTGTTCGCAGGCCCCACTGACACGTGACGACCCGCAATTGATTTTTTTATTTATTTATAAATTAGACAAAAAATAAAGTAAATAAGAGCATGATTAAAGGGGGTTCTTAGAAGGGTTCTTAGGGGGATGGGTCACATGAATAGTGTAAGAACCGGTTCCTAAAACTCTTAAATAAGAACCGGTTCTTAAGAGTTTCTTGCACTGTTTGCGGGTTCCACTGACACGTGGCGACACGCGATTGATTCGTTTTTTAATTATTTAAAAAAAAATCAAATTAAAAAAAAAAAAAAAACTAGAACCCCAAATGGGGTTTTAGGGTTAATCATGCTCTAAAAATCCCAAAAATGTGGTTCTAGGTTAATGATGCTCTAATGAACTGGAAATGGAGATAAACCTGGAGTCCTAGTGGTCGTGTGTGGAGAAGAAGGAGCACTCGAGATATTATTAATGTCAGGGAAGTCAACGTTTGGATTCTCAACCTTAACTCTAAGAGCAATCAAAACGTTTAATTGTCTACTAAGCTCATCGGCTTCCTCCATCACATTCTCCACTTTCTGCTTGTAAAATCTCAAAACCTTGTTGAACTCTTCGTCAAGCCTCCTGAAAAACTGAACCTCCATCTCTCCTCCTTCCTCCGAGGAGCATAGAAACGTCGTGGTGTAGCTACCCGTCTCGTCCTCGTTGATGAGAATGGCTTGCTCCTCCTCGTCGTCGAAGAGATGGTAATGACGTTTGCTGCTTAGAGGATTGTTGTGTTTGTGTGATTTCTTGGGAGAACCTTTGGCTCGGTTGGTTAGACCGCTGAATGCACGGTAGAGAGAGACTCTTCTTGATAGACCGGCGGTGCTGGCAGCGTGGAGCGGTGCGGTTTCGCCGGTGGGAGGAGGAGGAGGAGGAGGATGATGATGTGGACGTTGTTGTTTTTGTAGGTGGTAACGAAGGACTTGTTTGACAATGGACTTGAGAGAACGATAATCCATGTAGGCTTCTCTCCATTCTTGTATCATCTGAGCTTCATATTCTCTTCCAAACTTCATCTTTTTTTCTTGATTTTGGTATATTTCCCCCGGAAAAAGGATTTTTTTCCGGGAAGAAATCTACCAAAACAAATCTTTCCCGGAAAAAATCTACCAAAAACAAAAAGAAATGAAATGAAAAAAAAGGAACTGTTTTTATTTGTTAATCTTTGTTTCCCTCTTTTGGCAATCTCTAGTCGTCTCAAAATTACCCATAATTCGTGGGATTTTTAGAGGCTTCTTCTATTTTTAGCATTCAAGTCTTGTTACTGTGTTTGTGACCACACGTGCATGTGCATGCTTTAGTCCCAAACCATACTTAAACTCATCAGTTCCTTTATTACACATCTCTTAATTAATCAAAATAAATATTNAGATCAAATCTGAACCGTTGAAATAATAAACAGATCGACGGTCAGGGGTGAATCCCGCCTAAAGCATAACTAGAGTTATTCCTTCCATTTAGTTAGTAACGAGCTGTTAGTGGAATCACTTAGTTAAGTGTCCAAGTAGCTTAATGTGCCTTGGAATGATAATAATTGTGGGAAATGTGTCTTAGAGTGAAAATAGTTCTTAAATTAATTAGACAGATTCCCAATTTTTTCGTATTTTCACGGGGATGTCCCAGTACTTGTGCAAACCATCATATATATACATATACTAATAGCCACCTTTAATAAAAAAAGAAAAGAGAGAATAAGAAAACAAGAAGCCAAGAAGAAGAAAGTTAGAAATAGCTGTAGAAAGCAAAGATTGGAGTTTCACTAAAATTCGTATTCAAAATGTTCCAATGTCCAAGCTTATATATATATAGTAAACTCATGGTAAAACCCTAGTTATGTTTCTTGTATTTGTGGGCCTTGATCTTAATGTTTGGACGTTTATGTATTGTTTTGGGCTTTTCTTATGTAGATAAACTCTTAAATTGTTTCTGTAAGCTATCTTTATAAAAGTAGATTAACTTAAATTATCTTATGAACCATTAAAAAAATTAGTATGAATTTACGAATTTATACAAATATCTGAGAGTTTATAAAAATGTATATTTATAAGGTAAATCAAAATTTAAGAGAAAAATATTTTTTAAATTATCTTAAAATAATATTTTTGCATTTTTAATAGTTTTTTTTTCCATGATCTGTTTAAATTATTAACCCTTAATACATTTTTGTGTGCACATCTGTTAATGCTAACAAATTAAAGACCCAAAAATCATTTATATTTGCTGGAAAATTGAGATGAATCCATTTTCATACGATACAACAGTAAAAGAATTAATACACACATTTTGCGTTTAGTCCACATTATATGTATAAATTTACATGCTCTTGCTTCCTCCAGCTTCTTGAAAAGGCAAAGGTACAGACTTGAAGGCTCTGTATTTTCCCACATTGTTCAAATGCTCATTCTCCAACCTGATTGCATACACACAATGTTAGAACACAAAAAGTTCATTTTATGATCTCTTTCTTCCGAAACTTCTAGAATGTGGTTTTAAGTAAAAAATTTGAACCTGAAGAAGTTCCAAATGCCACGACGAACAATCTCTAAGATGGTAACAACAGCAACCAAAGCTCTTCTGTGCAAAAATGGAGCTTCTCTAATCCCAAGAACCGTCTGCATCCAAGCCAGCCTCAGCACCACATTCACCACCTTCATTTTACAATATCTCAATTAATAAATAATAATATTCCACAAAAAAAAGAAAAGCTTAGGGCATCATTATCTCATGTTTCTTAATCGGGGTTCTTAACTCATAATTTAACATTTTTTATTTTTTATTTTATATTTTCGGCTAAGAGACAACTTTTATATCTCTTGTCCGAAGCTAAAAACCTCGGTTAAGAAACTAGGGATAATGATGATCTTATGTGCTCGCTAATACCATGGCAATGAAGTATATGCTTTTGTAAGGGATTAAGAGTTTGTCACGAAGCCAAGGATTTTTGGAGTCACGGTTCATGAGACCCCAATCCCTGAATATATCCCAATAAGTATTGAACAATGTAGCAATGGTTGACGTGGTTACAGCCACCGTAAGCCAATAAGTCCCTCTCTTTGTTTCAAAGATTGTTCTAGCCGCAACCGCTAATATGGTCGAGAGATACTTTAGTGCGTTAAGGCCATTCATTTTGTCTTTCTCCTCAACCAATCTCCTTATACACTGCAACCAAACAAAAGTTTTGAACATTTTTAAAGTATGCAAACGTTGCTTATTTGAGGCCAGATCTGAGATTTAAAAGGTTATACACATTTTAGATTTATCATAGTTAAAAACGATACCATAAATATATAATAATTTTTTAAATTTTGATAGCCAAAACAAATGTTTCATCCGGATATACCCAAAATCGCTACATTTAAAGTATGGATTTAGCTTATTACCTGAGCGAAGCGAAACCAGTAAGGAATGATGGCAACAACAAGGTATAGTTCTTTGTAAACGTCACTCTCATAGCATGTGTGTGTTCGTTTCTTGAAATCTCCTCCCCATCCATAATAACAAACATAGAACAATAAGCTTCTGAATGTTTGCACCTGCAAAACCGAAACAAAAACCTAATGAGTTTCTTAGAAGGAATAACACAGACTCGATTAGTGGATCCTAAACCAAGTAACTCATTACCTGTGTTGTCAACTGATCCGCGAGAAAGAAATCCGGGAGAATAACCTAGCAGTATAAAACAAACTCATTAACTATATACTTCCTCCGTTTTGAATTATTTGTCGTTTTAGAGTAGATTTTTTGTTTCAAAATAAGTGTCATTTTCGGTTTTCAATGCAAAATTTATTAGTAATATTTTTTACTTTATTTTTCTATTGGTTGATATATGGTTAGGTATACTGGTAATAATGTTTTTATTTTGAAAATATGTAAAATTAAATGTTTTCTTAATCTGTGTGCATAAACTTAGAACGACAACTAATATGAAACGGAGGGAGTATGTAACATCTTCACACGAGATTGCTTGGATTGCACGTCACCTTGTATAGTGGGTTTAAAAGAAAAAGAGATTACTTGAGTTACACGTTACCTTGTATAGAGGGCTTAAAAGACAACGGAAGGCACATCCGATGAAGAAGTATCGACTTGACCGATATATTATATTGAGTGGACAAAACAGTGTTATCATGAAGAACTGCGACCATAACCAAAAAAAATACATTTCAAAGCTAATAATGAGGATTTATTGTTAGAGATAAAATACCAATGACCTAAAGAACTTACAATGAGAAGACCTAAAGGAACAAGCTCGGTGATGACACTAAAACTTTTGGTTCTCGGGTCCATTTCCATGTCAAGATTCGAGATAACTCCTCCAAATGTTAGAGCTGCTAAACCAGAGCCTAGCAGAAGAACTTCTCTGTAACCAAGATCAGTCCCTTGCTCAAACCCGAAGATAAAAGGGTAGTTTACTCTATATCGTCTCCAGAAATATATGTCTCCTGCATACATAAACAAATGAACCGCAACAAATCCGAACATGCTGCAGAAAAAGAAAAAAAAAGAACATTAGATAAATTGAATTTTTCTGTGTTCAAAAATTGATGAATGTAACGTTATCAAGAACCTGTAAAGTGGGAAGATGTTCTCCATGTATTGATGCCTGCCTTCACTTTTTGTTATGCCTCTTATATGTACAAGAACCGTTATCGCAATGGCTAGAGCCACAACGCAACCAGACAAGAAACCTGTAGATGAAGATGATGTTTTAGTGTACTAGAAAGAACGTTAGAGCATGATTAATCGGGAGTTCTTAAGGTGGAGTTTTTAACGAAATTAAGAAACTGTTTATGAACTGTTAACTAAAAAATTAAGAACCAGTTCTTAAATAAAGTATTTAAGAACCGGTTCTTAACTTTTTTAGTTAAAAGTTCAGAAACAGTTTCTTAACCTCCGCTAAGAACCTCACCTTAAGAACCCTGGTTAATCATGGTCTTAGGTTTTGTCATTTCATAGGTTAGGAAAAAAAAATGGATGTAAGTACCGAGGAAGTATGTGATTCTGTGTTTCTCCCTCTTAGCTTTATGCCTTAAACATTTCATTCCTTCACGGTGATTTCCATTGGCGAAATGTTTAATAAATGTAGCTTCCACTCTCGACATGAGCCTCGAGACCTGAAAATGTTAAAAGATAAGTCTTGTTTTCTTAAGTAACATTCAAGAAGAGATTGGTTATTTGTATTAACCTCATCGCAGCTGCCTAAATAAGAATGATCCACTGTATGTAGATAAGGCTTGGATGCATTCCTCGAAGTAGTCTGCCAAACATTATAAAGATGATCAGTATCAAATCATTATAAGAACAAATGCATAACGAACATGATGAGCTTACAAACCTTGTCATACTTCTTTAGTATCTTTGAAAACGCCAACTGGTTCAAGAAGCTGCAAAAATAGTGAGAGAGATTATGAGAAACAGGTTTACAGAGAAACTAAAGATCTAGATAATCAAAATTCTTACCTATAACTCTTTAAGAACCTAAGTTTCTGGTAGAACTCAACAAAAGCGCGGTCCATAAGCTCCTCGGCTCTCTTAAGCTCCGGTTTGCTGAAGGTTTGCTCACTTGAGAGACCCATGATCATGCACTTAAGCATTGACAATGGAGTTTCGGGTTCGATCTTGAGCTTTATATGATCCAGCATTTCTACTTGAGCAGGTTTAAAGGCTTTCTTATCTTCTGCCTGTTCCATTTCCTTGATCACTTCCATTGGTGATATGGCTACAAATATCAAACATTTGCATACACTATGTCTGAGCTTAACTTTAGGATAATCACTTAATGTAGATTAAACAACACTCAAATAAGTAAAATTTAGTTCTGGAATATATCAGTAAAGGTTAAAAACCCTTCAAATTATTTGATTTGGACGTGTTTAAATTATAACTAAAACAGTAAAGGTTAAAAAAAAATTCATAATGTTCTAGGCTCAAACAAAAGTTTGTGCTCTTATATTCTTCATATAAATTTTTCATAATACCCGAGATACAACTAAAATTATTGTATAAAACCGTGATGCCCTAAACAATAGGTTCTTTTCCTTATGCTCCGGACCGGGCTCATCTGATATAGCTACAAAAATGTATTGATCTCTCAAGGAGTTATAAGAGCACCATTAACCCAAATTCTTAAGAGGGGTTCTTGCACTGTTTGCGGGCTTGCAAGAAACGTGTCCTAAAACTCCAAAATAAGAACCGTTTTTTGCATTGTTCGTGGATCTCACTGATATGTGACGACCCGCAATTGATTCTTTTTTTATTTTTTATAAATCAGACAAAAAAATAAAATAAATAAGAACCCCAAATGGGGTTTTAGGGTTAATGATTCTCTAATGAACTAGAAATGGAGATAAACCTGGAGTCCTAGTGGTCGTGTGTGGAGAAGAAGGAGCACTCGAGATATTATTAATGTCAGGGAAGTCAACGTTTGGATTCTCAACCTTAACTCTAAGAGCAATCAAAACGTTTAATTGTCTACTAAGCTCATCGGCTTCCTCCATCACATTCTCCACTTTCTGCTTGTAAAATCTCAAAACCTTGTTGAACTCTTCGTCAAGCCTCCTGAAAAACTGAACCTCCATCTCTCCTCCTTCCTCCGAGGAGCATAGAAACGTCGTGGTGTAGCTACCCGTCTCGTCCTCGTTGATGAGAATGGCTTGCTCCTCCTCGTCTTCGAAGAGATGGTAATGACGTTTGCTGCTTAGAGGATTGTTGTGTTTGTGTGATTTCTTGGGAGAACCTTTGGCTCGGTTGGTTAGACCGCTAAATGCACGGTAGAGAGAGACTCTTCTTGATAGACCGGCGGTGCTGGCAGCGTGGAGCGGTGCGGTTTCGCCGGTGGGAGGAGGAGGAGGAGGATGAGGATGATGTGGACGTTGTTGTTTTTGGAGGTGGTAACGATGGACTTGTTTGACAATGGACTTGAGAGAACGATAATCCATGTAGGCTTCTCTCCATTCTTGTATCATCTGAGCTTCATATTCTCTTCCAAACTTCATCTTTTTTTTCTTGATTTTGGTATATTTCCCCCGGAAAAAGGATTTTTTCCGGGAAGAAATCTACCAAAACAAATCTTTCCCGAAAAAAAATCTACCAAAAACAAAAAGAAAAGAAATGAAAAAAAAGAACAGTTTTTATTTGTTAATCTTTGGTTCCCTCTTTTGGCAATCTCTAGTCGTCTCAAAATTACCCATAATTCGTGGGATTTTTAGAGGCTTCTTCTATTTTTAGCATTCAAGTCTTGTTACTGTGTTTGTGACCACACGTGCATGTGCATGCTTTAGTCCCAAACCATACTTAAACTCATCAGTTCCTTTATTACACATCTCTTAATTAATCAAAATAAATATTTTAATTTTATTTTTTAATCTTGAGACATGGATTTTCGATCTTCAACGTGTAAGATTGATCATATGACAACGTTGAGATGGATCATAACGATGGTAATGGTGATGATCAGAACAGGAGAATCGATGAGATTGGATCTGGAATCAGGCACGACCAAATGCATCTCCGACGATATCAAATTAAATTATCTGACTGTCGGAACTTACTCCGTCGTCAATCCCAACGAAGCTCTCCATCTCCCTGCTTCCCACAAAATCTTTGTCACTGTAAGTTTTAATTATAAATTAATGGTTATATATACTCTTTGAAACCTCTGTTTCAGTTTAATTGTCGTCCTAGGAAAAAAATTCCGATTCAAAATAAATATCGTTTTAGAATTTCAATACAAAATTTATTAATAAGATTCTCTAATTTATTTTTCTATTGGTTGAAATATGGTTAGATATATAAGTAATTGCGCTTTTATTTTTGGAAATATACAAAATCATATGTTTTCTTAATTTGTGTGTATAAACCTAAAACGACAATTAAAATGAAACGGAAGGAGTATAACCGAGATAATCTATGATTCATTTGAGGTAGAATCACATTTTACAAGTGAATCTTGGCTCAGAAACCTTAACCTAGAAAAATGAAAACTCATTCATGTTTACGTATAGGTGGCGTCACCTAAAGGGCACACTCAACACCAAGCAGAAAATGTGGAGTCAGGGAAATTCGTGTTCACGGCGGTGGAAGACGGCGATTACACAACGTGTTTCATTGCTCCTGTTTTTAAACCTCCGGCCAAATTCGCCGTTGATTTCGAGTGGAAAAGTGGCGTGGAGGCTAAAGATTGGGCCACCATCGCCAAGAGAGGCCAGATCAACGTACAAACCATATATATTTAATCCTAGCATATTTTTTTGACCTAGCCATATAGTTTCTTCTTTGATAAATATGGTTATGCTGATCAGATGCTGGAGGTGGAGGTAAGGAAACTACTGGACGTGACGGAGTCTATACACGACGAAATGTTTCTACTCCGGGAGAGGTACTATTAAGCAACAATCCCAGCTAACTAAGGCCATTATTGTCTCGAGTCTCTTAATTGTGGTTTTTAGCTTCGGATAAGGACGGTTCTTAGTTTTTCTTAGATTTTAACTAAGAAAAGCTAAGAACCGTCTTTTAAATAAGAGATATAAGAGCCGTCTCTTAGCCGAAAAGTGTTAAAAAAAATGTTATGAGTTAAGAACTCTGGTTAAGAGACTGGAGATAATGATGCCCTAAGTACAGACTAATTAATATCTCTTGTTAGGTATAATCAATGATTTCATTTGATTGATTCGTGTGTACATTTGTTGACAAAAGAGTGTACTTATGGTGATGGGTAGTACATTCGAAATGTAAAAGCCTAAGAATGTAGTTCACAATATAATCTTAAACGTCAAGTAAAGTTTTATGAACATTTATTCTAAGACTGTTTTTTATCATTTGACTATTCTACATTTCCACCATGTAGGCCTGGGACGGATCCGGATATCCAGGATATTTGGGGTACCCGGATCCGGATCTTTATCCGTCGTATCCGTAATTTTAGTATTTGGATTCAGATTCATGTCTTTCGGATATCCGTCTAGAAATTAAGATACCCGCGAATATCCAGATTTAGATCCACATCCACAAAAATAATTAAAAATAATAAAAATAAATTTTAAAATACAAAAAAAACTGAAAATATCACATAAATTAAATATTTTTTCAATATTTATGAATATATTTATCTATATAATATTATAAAAATTAAAATATAAAATATATGACTAACTCTATATATAAATATTAATATATCAAATATTATTATTAATAAAATTAAAAATTTAATATATTTTGAAAACACGAATTCGAATCCGGATATCCAGACCCAAAAATTAAGATATCCAGATCCGGATTCAGTTTCGACGGATCCAAGATTTTACTATCCGGCTTCGGATCCGGGCGTCCCGGATATCTTATTTTCGGAGCGGATCCGGAGCGGATCCGGAGCGGATCCGGAGCGGATCCGAATCCTGGATAATAATCCAAGGCCTACCACCATGCATTTAGCGTAATAATCAAACCTTTGTAGACTCAAATGTTAGTTTGCAACCCATTTTTGAATTATGTAGGCAATGAGATTGTTGATCAATTGGATTTAAACGGTCTAGTTGGGAGAAAAAGGACAGTATGATGATGAGTTTGTAATGGGTATTGTTTGGAACAGGGAGAGGGAAATGCAGGAGCTAAACCGGTCGACGAACTGGAGAATGGCAGGTCTAAGTTTATTTTCGTTGCTGGTTACGTTTTTGGTAGCCGGTTTCCAACTGTGGCATCTCAAGTCATTCTTGGAGAGGAAGAAGCTTCTCTAATCAGCCAAGTTGTTAATTTTAATCAGATTCTAGTATTGTCTCGGTTTTAGCTTCTTTTTCTTTTTACAAAATAAATCACTTTCTTTATCTTGGATTTTGAAAATTTAACATTACATTTTCTGGTTAGCCAAAAGACAGATATACATCTCAAACTGATTAGTCTTGTGTCTCATGTTGAAATTTCTTCTTCTTCTGTTAGCTGGTTGCATAATAGAAATATAGCCTCCAACATCATCACAATAATTTTATCTTATAGAAGATAGCACAAATGGGAAGCAAAAACAAAAGAACAATTGACATATATAAACTTAGAGAAAAGTATGCGCTGGTTTTTTTTTTTTGTTAAAGTTAAGAACTAATTTTTAAATTACGCAAAAATTTCATCTTAAGAACTTCCATTAATCATGTTCTTAAAAAAGACAATCATGATGAGAAGAAGAATAAAAATGACCATAATGATATCGATGATGAGAAAAAGAACAAGAAGAAGGATACTGTTCACTAATTGATTAAAAACATGATTAATGGAAGTTTTTTTTTTTTCCATTAATCATGTTCTTAATCAATTAGTGAACAATATCCTTCTTCTTGTTCTTCTTCTCATCATCGATATCATTATGGTCATTTTTCTTCTTCTTCTCATCATGATTGTCTTTCTTCTTCTTCTCATCATAATCATTATGATGGTCCTATTCTTCTCATCATCGTCATGATAGTTCTTTTTCTTCTTCTTCTCGCTATCATCATGTTGATCCTCCTCCTTTTCATTTAGTGGGGTAATCAAACCACTGAACTCAGATTAATAGATCATGATGTGTCTACTCTAATACCATGTTAAATTTATTGAATTTCTAATTTAAAATCAATTGACAGTAAGTAGTAAGTAGAGTGATTCATTTTCTTCATATATTATTCAAGTTTCTTACATATTTTGAATGTGAGATTTTTTTTTACAATTCCAACAGAGTATGTTGGATTGGATTAAATTATATTTAAAAAAGTACAGGGTGGATTTACAAATAGGTGAAACTAAAGGATTGTTTTTAGAAATAACAAGAAGTTAAACCTGATCACGAGAAAACCAAAAAAAAAAAAGAACAGAACAGAACAGAACACAGATGGTGATCAAACAGCACGACACATATAAACCGAGTTAAAAGCTGTCTCCTTTCCTCACCAATCGAAATGACCCACCATGTTTCCGCCGCAAAATCGAATGCAACTTAAGAGTTTCTCGGACACCGTCACCAGAGAGAGAAGAAAGAAACGGAGTTTCAATCATGGAGACAGCGAGTAGAATGGTGAGGGTTACGCAAGACGGTTCCGGAGATTACTACTCCATTCAAGACGCAGTCGACTCGGTTCCTCTCGGAAACACGTGTCGTACTGTGATTCGTCTCTCACCGGGTCTTTACCGACAACCTGTGTACGTGCCCAAGAGGAAAAACTTCATCACTTTCGCCGGAATCTCCCCGGAGATTACCGTGATCACTTGGAACAATACCGCTTCCAAGATCGAGCATCACCAGGTTCCTTTTTTTTCCCTAAAAAAACTTTTGCTATTCTTTGCATGCAGGGCACGTGTATCACTCTGATTGGTTTGTTTGCAGGCGTCGAGAGTGATAGGGACGGGAACGTTTGGTTGCGGGACTGTTATTGTCGAAGGTGAAGACTTTATTGCAGAGAACGTTACTTTTGAGAACTCTGCTCCTGAGGTAAGAGCATAATTAACAAAGTTTTTAGGGTGGAGTTCTTAACTTAATTTAAAAACTGGTTCTTAAATTAAGCTAAGAAACTCACCCTAAGAATCCCTGGTTAATTATGCTCTAAGTGCATAAAGTCTATACCCTTTTTCGCTTAGTAACTAGAGATTCCAACAAAAGTGTACAACTTGTTTCATGTACTTATAGGGATCAGGGCAAGCTGTGGCGATTAGAGTGACTGCAGACCGTTGTGCCTTTTATAACTGTCGCTTTCTTGGCTGGCAGGTTCGTTTCTTTATTCATATAAACTTCATATGTGTATTTACTTGTTAAGTTTAGGCCCGGCCCCGTATATATTGATGCCTCGTGAAGTAGAAACTTGTACTCTGAACACAAGAAAGTAGGAGAGCACAACCACTAGACTACACACAATCTTTGACAAATAGGATGTCCTTAAATTCACATTCTTATTTGGCGTCTAAATCCGTAGCTTTACCAGCTTTAGGTTAGGGCCGGTGTTTAGATGTGTAGGAAAAAAAAAGTTTATTCATATAACTTCAAATGTTTATGTATGTGTGAAAAAGAAAAGTTTAGATGTGTGCTTATTGCAAAGTAACGTGCAGGATACGTTATATTTGCATCATGGGAAACAATATTTGAAAGACTGCTACGTTGAGGGAAGTGTGGATTTCATATTTGGAAACAGCACCGCGCTCTTGGAACACTGCCATATCCACTGCAAATCTCAGGGTTTTATTACAGCACAAAGCCGAAAGTCGTGTCAGGAATCTACTGGTTACGTGTTCCTAAGGTCTGTTTAAGATTTATTTGGTATGGATTGTATTAGGTCTGGGCGTTCGGGTGTCCAATAGGTTTCGGTTCGGTTCGGTTTATTCGGATTTTCGGTATTATGCTCACAAGTACCATTCGGTTTTTACTAACTATCGGGTCAGATTCGGTCCGGTTCCTTCCGGATTATTCGGTTCGGATCGGATTATAACCAATATTTGAAATCGTCTAAAAATATATTTTTTAAAACTTGAAAATTGACAGAAAATTACAAAAATCTTGTAAGACTATAAAATAGCTAAATTACTTTAACATATATAAAAATAGTAACATATTTAACTAATTTCGGATACTTTCGGATCCTAGTTTAGATTTTGGTTCGGTTCGGGTTATATCGGAACTTCAAAGTACTAAGCTATAAGTCCCGCTCAGATACTTTTATATTACGGTTTGGATCCGGTTTCAGATTTTTCAGTTTGGGTTTAGGTAGGTATTTCGGGTTATGGTAGAAACGCCCAAGCCTAGATTGTATATTCTTTCAAGGGAACTCAGCTTGTTAGGACTCTTGTTGCAGATGTGTAATCACGGGGAATGGTGAGAGTGGGTATATGTATCTTGGAAGACCATGGGGACCATTTGGGAGGGTGGTGCTTGCATACACTTACATGGATGCGTGTATTAGAAACGATGGTTGGCATAACTGGGGAAACGCAGAGAATGAGAGAAGTGCTTGCTTTTATGAGTACAGGTACTTTATCTACTGTACCAAGTTGTAAACAAGAAATAAAAGAGTCGGTGTTTGATACTGTTTTTTTTTTTTTTAATGTAAAAAACCTCAGGTGCTTTGGTCCGGGTAGCTGTTCGAATGGACGAGTTATGTGGTCGAGAGAACTGATGGATGAAGAAGCTGGACACTTTCTGCATCATAGCTTTGTGGATCCAGATCAGGACCGGCCTTGGTTGTGTCTGAGAATGGGTGTGAAAACACCATATTCGGCGTAGAATACTTTAAAAAGAATGTTGTAATTGAACTTGGAATATTATGTGTCATAGTGAATAAGTGCACACACCAAAACCAAAAAAAAGTTGCAATATCTTTTGATTGCATCTTTAGTGGATTCTTCTTATTTAATCGCTGGTAAAGTTCTGTAATTGTTTTACATTTAGTTTCCGGTTTATGTTTTGTATATTAATAACACATCGATGGAATAAAGCAAAATGGGCGTTTGGTCTAGTGGTATGATTCTCGCTTAGGGTGCGAGAGGTCCCGAGTTCAATTCTCGGAACGCCCCAACATTTTATATTTTTTTCCACTGACTGACTCGATTTAGGCAGCAAGAGTGGAAAAAACAGATGCCATTGACTATCTTCATCTTCCTCCTCATTGTGATTCACATTCTTATTTAAAATTCTTTAAAGAATTCAAAGAAAAAGGTATCACAAACGATATAAAAGGGATCAAGGAGTGGTTTCTCTTGATTTATTAAAACATTATACAAAATTAACATGATCCATGATTCTTATCATCACAATTCTTACATAACGTTTACATTCATCATCAAATATATATTAATTTTGTTATATTGGTTACTTCAACAAGTAGGAAAAGGAATACCACAAAACCCTAAGGCCAAGTGAGCTTCCCGGGAAGTAGCGAATTTTTTCAAAGCTGGATTCTTAATGAAATCACAATAACATGGTTGTTGTGCTTTCAATGTTCCACAACACTGTGCAGATGGCTTAGTTTTATCAAATAACTCTGGCCAGCATCCTGTGAGATCAATCGTAGTGCATGGTGGTTTTGTAGATCCTACGACCATTCTTGATTCGATCTGAGGAGGAGATGACACGAGGACTACTACAAAGGCGATGAATACTACTAGTGTTGTATTCTTCATGTCTTGTGTGACTTTCTATTCCTTTTGTTTTTTCTTCTCTGTTGTAATGAGTACTCTTTGAGATTCTGAGTTGTGTTTAGCTAGGGATGATGACATTATTATATACAGATATGAACTTGTAACTGACAAAAAAACATGTCAGATTTTGTAACATCTTATGGATTCTGTCTCAAATGTATTTTTCTAATAACGGAAAAGAAATTTAAAAATTATGACAAAACACATGTCAGAATTTGTAACATATTATGGATTCTGTCTCAATGTATTTTTCTAATAACGGAAAAGAAATTTAAAAATTAGTATCAAAACTGGAAAGTACTATACCATTAATGATGGAAACGAGATCTCTTAAGGCAGGAGCAGTGAGTGTTTCTCTCACCGTTTCTACACGTTACAATAATAAGTAAAAATCAAAAAGTTGGAAAAAGTGACAGAACGCTAGAGAAACGTCTTTACAGGAAGAAATGTTCAAAAAAGTTTTAAAAACTTTAGTTCCAAGTGTCGATACTTAAATGGTTTATGCTTTTAAAAATTAAAATTTAATTAAATTTATAACTAATTATAATAAAATATGGTTGAAGTATTCCATGGAAGATATTTTCCACTAATGATGCTCTTAGAATAACTTCATTGTTCAGTCTCTCAACAACAAGGATATATCTAGTAACATGATCATACTAATTTAATTTTAATCCATAAAATAAAACTGAACTAATAATCAAATTACATGTGTTAAATGGGTATCTTATTTTTTGTTGGGTCATCTAAAAGCTTTGCAATGAGGATGTTGTTGCCTTCACAGTCCTCACTCCTCACCAAATAAATTACACGGCGTATATATTCAGTAAAATATCGAAGATGGCATGATGAACTTTAATTTTATATTTATATACTAATCACAACAAAATATCCCACGAAATATTTCAAACTAAATTTTATATATTTGAAACTTCAGTTAAAAACTTTCGCTAATATATTTACGACTAATCCATATTTTAGTCTTTGATATTATTTTATCCTAGTATTTCAATATTCAGTAATCTTATCTTTTATATAATCTGGGAGTATTCGAACCCAAACTCAATTAATTTTCTAGAAGCTGGTCCATCAGCGACAAACAAACTCTGTTACTCTACATGAAAATTAGAAATCACACCGGTCTGATCACACATATAGGTAAATCTGCGTGGTATGTTTCAAATCCGGGGAATTTAGCATTTTTCTAAGTTCTGAACTATCCGACCACACCCACCTGGTTAATATTCAACAATATTTTCTCATAGTTTATATCAATATAAGATAACGAGTATGATCATATGAGAGAAACATCTTCGTTGAGCTCATAGTATCTTTCTGAAATGCTTTGAGCACTCTATACATATGGAAAACCCATGATATGAATTTATAATCATCATCATTTTTACATAAAAATATTGACCATCATTTAATAATTATTTTGGTTACTTCAACATGTAGGATGAGGAATACCACAAGAGATTGCGAGGAAGTAGCGAAGTGTTTTAAAGCTGGATGATCCTTTATGAACTCACAAAAACGTGGTTGTTGTTCTTTCAGTGTTCGGCAACACTGTGGTGATAGTTTATCTCCAACGACTATACGACCACTCTTGATTTGATCTGAGCTGGAGATAACACGAGGATTACAACAACGGCAATGAGTACTACTAGTTTTGTACACTTCATGTCTTGTGACTTTCTCTATCTCTCAGGCATGTCTTCCAACAATCGGTGGTCAACATAATTAAGTAAGAGAAGCACCCAATAAAATTTCATCAAACTATTTCTTTAGGTTTGTTACTGAATATCACATTTAAAGAACATAAATTTGTTTTATTCCATTTAATAACTAAGATTTTTATTTTTGTTTTAAACGTTACTATATACTCCATCCGTTTCAATTTACTTGTCGTTGTAGAGTTAAATTTTTGTTTCAAAATAAATGTCGTTTTAGGTTTTCGATGCAAAATTTGTTGATAATATATTATAATCTATTTTTTTATTGGTTAAAATATGGTTATGTGTATTGGTAATGATGTTTTATTTTGAGAATATGTAAAACTAAATATTTTCTTAATTTGTGTAAAACGATAATTAAAATGAAACGGAGGGAATAAGATTTATGTAAAACCAAGAACATTACACGAAACTATAATGAATTTCCAATCATCATCACTCCTACATAACATAATGTTTCTTCATCATATACTACCTTTAATAACTTCAACAAGTAGGATACTGAATACCACAAGATGCTAGAGCCGCGAGACCTTGAGGAGAAGTAAAGTATGGCTTTAAAGCTGGATTATTTATGAAAGCACAATAGCATGGTTGTTGTACTTTCAGATTCCGGCAACATTCTGGTGGTAGTTTTGCTCCAAAGAAAATGGCTGGAAAGCATCCTGAGATATCAATAGTGTTGCATGGTGGTTTGGTAGATAAAATTTCGGATTTGATCGGAGCCGTTGATGACAAGAGGACAACAACAAACGCGATGTATGCTAGTGTTGTAAACTTCATGATGCCTTGTGACTTTCTCTCCACTTACAATGTTAATCTTTGTTTTTGATCTTATATTCTAAAATGTATTTGAGATTTTGAGTAGGATGGTGAAGTTATTTATGTAGCACCATAACTGCAATGCAGAAAAAGTAAAGAAAAATAAAGTCAATGTTTCGTTGGTTTTCTATAATAGTTCATGACCAGAAAAGAAAATTGTTTGACCAAAAGAAAAGAAAAGATAGTGTACGGAAATATATGATACGAAGAGATTTGATACCTTTTCAGATAGATTTGATACATATCCAAATGAAATAATTTTCAAATATTCATAATTGAAAACATGGCAAAAAAAAAAACTAGAAATTAGAATATCTAAATTATTCTTATACAAATTAGAATAACATAGGTAATGTAGTTTTAATAGAACTGAGCTTGAATAGGGCTTAGAAGAATAAAGACTTTGTGTTAGACGCTTGGTTGGTACAATGCATTAGAAAGATTTAAAAGATTGATGGGAGCAAGAAACACAAGAGAGAGGTTGTCTCTCACTACGATCAGCAATGATGATGCCAGTCAGTACTATTATACAACATAGTAATACCAATAATATCATTAGAACTTGTCAACATAATAATACTAGTAATATCAGTAAAACCATTTTTGCTTTCAGAACCTAAAAAAATACAAGGATGGATAATATAAGTTTGCTTTTGCAATTTACATGAAAAATACAAAAACTGAATGAATATTTAAGAACTTTTAAGATAAAATATGTAACCGTCATTCAAAATATAATGGTGGATAATCTTGCACGCGGTATAAGGAGAAGTCAACAACATTACTTTGTTCATATAGATATGAAGTTCCCAATTTGGTTATCAAAGTCTTAATAGATTTTGTTTATGTTGACAAAAAAAAAATGGGCTTGTGGCTAGTTGAGTTTTGACCTGTTCTTAACAGAAAAAAATGCATAATTAAATTGGTCAACCGAGTTTGTAGCCAAGATTTAAGAATCTGAGTGTAACTTGTGAACATCTAAGTTTTATGTACACATGACCACAACTTAGAAACCATCAAAAGAGGAAAAAGATAGTTACTATTACAGTAGAGTTTAGCTTGGAATCCAGGTATATAATAGTAACCCGGCAAAGTAAACACTGCACCCACATCGTAGACTATCTTCTCTACTATTACAAACCGTGGAACATGGAAACATATATGTCTTTAACAAATGGTTAAAAGCTCTCAGATCACACGGAGCTCTGTAAGAAAGGCGGCGCATAGATCCAAGAAGAGAAACTGAGGACCGTTAATTCTCTGTATATCCAGTAAGTACTTCTCTTCCCGAGCTTTGTATAGCTGTTTCAAAATCCAAAGTAGTACAGAAAAAAATATTGTGAGCATTGTTACTATGAAACAGTTGGTTCATGTTTTGGAGAAGGGTCTAGTCTCTGTCTGAGGAAGTTTAGTTTCGGTGAATATTACCAAGGAACCTAAATTGTAAGAATGAAACCGAACTAGGAAGTTTTTTTTTTCTCCCCTGAGAATCTTGTTGAGCCAATAATTAACTAAGATGTGTGCGAGTGTGCAGTTACCTGAAGTTCAAATTTTATGACGGTGAGTGAGGTCATGGTACAGTCATCCTCAGTGATGCTGGATTCATCTCCGAAGTGCAGCTGATTGTTGTCCATAGTATTTTGACCATCAGCAAAACTAGGAACCCATCGGCATTTCATGTTGTAGTGACCAATCTTCTTCCAACACACATTAAGTTCTTGAAGAGCTTTTAATACTTCATTCATGATTTCACGAGGATGCGCATGAGACTGTTCAAAATACAACGGTATCAGATTGATTATCAGTTTGGGTATGTGCAGGTCAAGAGTACTCATTCACAAACAAGAGAACAGATTATATCAGTTATCTTGGCAAGACAATGCAAAAGTCTTGACTGTGTGTTGCATTCAGACGGGTTTAGGGTGAGGAAAGAGAAGCTTCGTGAACAAACCTGAAGTCCAAGAGCCCATTTTCGTTCACTTGGGACTTGTGATCTTCCTCCCAAACCGTACTGATCCATATGTGCAGGAACCCAGTGGCCTACCGGTGAAGCAGCCGCTTCAGCTGGGCGCATAGGATTGGAACCACTGTTCTACATGAGTAAAATTGAAAATGTGAAAATGTTAGTACAAAACATAAAGGTAGGACTCGGGTTTGATTAGCATTTATATGTTGGAAAGTTATCTACTGAAGAAAGAAAAACAAACATACTGGTGTCTCCTGAAACTCGGATTCAAGATAGCCACTTGGAACACGGAACCGGTTGTCCAATAACAGGTAGTATGTAACAGTAGCCTGAAACAAGCAATAAGTGGCATTTCAGTAAAAGACTAGTGTAGAGGTATTAAAAGCATTACAAGCAGAAACTACTACATACATCGTTTTGTACTCTGTTGCGAAGAGATTCCATAACCTGGTTTCTGTCAAAGCCCATGTTAACCACTTCTTGAACTATCTCTTCATTGATCTGCACAATATAAGAGAAGTTTGTTACTATATCTTTTGATTTTCCAAATGGTGACAGAAACAAACCTTTTTGGCCTGCTCTACTGTATCTGGTGGAGAAACAGCAAGGTAACGAGGAAGATGAGTTTGGAACCAACGGTGTTGACGGATCTCAGGAATGGTGATTCGTTTCAATGGGTCAACTATAAGCATCCTTGGGATAAGGTCTCTAGCATCAGGTGATAAATGACTTGGAAGAGTGTAAATACCACCCTAGAGAGAAAATAACACCTCATGTAATTATTTCACATAATAATTGATGAGTCTACCTACGCTCAAATCTACAAATGAGCTGAGATTTATTAGATTGTGCATTACCTTAATTTTCTTGAAAAGGTTGGGAATGTTTTCATCATCAAATGGAAGAGTACCACAGAGTAGAGCATACAATATCACTCCACAGCTCCATACATCTACTTCAGGTCCAGCGTATAATTTTCCTGATATAACCTACAACAAGCAGGAAGGCATGATCCAATGAAAACGAAACGAGACATAAGTGAATAAGATTACTGATACTTTACTAAACTGAATACCTCGGGAGCAGCGTAGTTGGGGCTTCCACAACTCGTTTTCAGAAAATGACCATCCCTCATGACATTACTCAATCCAAAGTCCGCAATCTTAATATTGCACCTAGAGTCCAACAACAAATTCTCAGGCTTGAGGTCTCTATGGACAACCATATTGCGATGGCAATACTCCACGCCAGATATTATCTGCTCAGATACGAGTCAAAACAGTAACAACACTCAAAAAAGCTCAGAGAAGAAGCTACAAGAACAACAGTGATTGTTGTGGGTAAGAGAAAACAAACAAACAAACCTGCTGGAAAAAGTTACGAGCCTCATCCTCTTGTAACTTGCCTTTCTCTACAATGTAATCAAAGAGCTCTCCGGATTTGACATACTCCATAACAACATAAATGTCACTTGGAGTCTCTATAACTTCGTATTGCCGAATGATGTGATGATGCATAAACAATCTGAGGATTTTGATCTCCCTCCTCACTGTAATGAACATCAGATACAATGGAAGAGATCATTTAAAGTACTAAAACTAGTCACATATACATAACAACCTTGTGCATTCACATAAAAATATTCAATCATCAAAGGCAAATAGTTTTGTTCAAGAAAGCTCTGAAGCTTCAGGCCGGTCCTGGGTTAAGCCGAAACAAACATTCATTCGTCTATGGCCCCCAAAATTTTGAAGAAAATTGTATAGCCTCCAAATTTGTAAAAAGGAAAAACTATTGTGACATTTACTAAACTGTTTACAGCCCCTAAAATCTCAGAGTCGGCCCTGGGCATGTGTTATTATTTTACCTTTCTCTTCCATATCCATGTTCTTGATCTTACGGCGATTGAGGATCTTGATAGCAACCTTGTAGCCAGTGACAACATGCTCAGCTATTTTAACTTTACCAAAAGATCCGATTCCAAGGGTTTTACCAAGCTTGTAGTTTGCTAAAATGGATTCAACTCCTCCATTACCAAATCTATTTGATGAATGATCCATTTCCCCCTTCTGTAAACAAGAAGAACATTCTTATTAGTAAACCTAATGATCAAAATCTACTCTCTATACACACTCATCAATTAGGTTTAAGCAGAAGGGATTGATCAAGTTTACAAACGTTTTACCCCCTTTGTTTTCGAGCAGATCCCAGAATCAAACGTGGTGCGAAGGAGAAACTGTGCAAGCGATAAATCTAAGCAGAGAATCTGGTTGACAGAGAGAAGAATCGTGGAGATTAGATGATATATATAGAGAGAGAGAGAGGGAGAGAGAGTTGAAAAGGTTAGTCTTACGGTGTAATGGAAAAATCTTGGGAAAACCTCAGATTCCAACTCGTGTGTGTGTGTGTGTGAGTGACTCAAGAGTCCTTTTGAGTCTTTCTCTCTCACCTTATGACCAACGAAACAAGGCAACCGAATAATTGCCGGTTTGCTGCAAGCTCCCCTCGAATCGAAATACGCCAAGTTCTGCTATTTAACTAAATTATTTACTTGTTACAAAAAAGAGTAAATTATTTACTTCTATACCATTTCTTTCTTTTTTTTATTTGTCAAGATCTACAATAACAAATCAAGTGATGATCAAGTTTGAGTCGTTTTAAACAAAAAATTTACCCGCCAAATCTGATTTACATGGATAGTAAAATATAACTGTTTTTTACTTATTTAGTAAGAGAATTTATCTGCATATTTCTGATCTTATAAATATGAAAAATTTTGAAACCCGAAACCCGTTGTTATTATGATTTCTGAATTAATAACATATTTCAGTTATTATTATGATTTTGAATTAAGAAACATTGTTTATTTATATTTACAATGCGTCTCATTGTTTATTTATATTTACAATACTTATATGTTTATATAGTCAAATATGTATATGTTTATATTATTGTCATATGCCTCAGAATTTCTTGATTAACTGAAAAGAAAGATGACGAAATGTATCAATAGTAAACCAAAATTTTTAAAACAAATATGCATAACCGAGCCTCGTAGTCTTATGGTAAAGGAACCTCAGCTGAAGTATCCGCCATCACGAGTTCGAACTCCGGCTACAGTGGATTTAACATAGTTTCGTTTGGCTTCTAGGACTTTCCTCACCAGTTCCGGTTTGGGATACCAGAATTATCAAAGAAAAAACAAAACAAACAAACATGCATTAAAACATGAGAACTTTTGGGTGGGTTAGAGACGGTTTTTCTTCTCCACATGTCATTGTTATGAAGCCCACTTCATTTGTCTTCTTTGTTGACAAAACCCAAAAACGCATACGACATTTGATTAAAAAAACGAGGTTCGATAAGATTCATAAGTTAGACATTTCCAACCCACCTTTATTTTTATTTATCTATTTTCTTCCAGAATTAATTTTTTATTATTATAGAGGTAAATTTTGTTTAACCTTATAATAGACTTTTTCTATTTTAGGAGAAAATATAGGATATACATTGGAGATGCTATTAGATCAATAGAACATAACTATAATCTCTATCTATAATCCAAGCCTTTTGGAGTGACTCATGAAACACCTCAAGTCTATAAATTTGTATACTACATTTCTCCAATAAGACTCTTCCTTTGAAAGAAGAAAAAAGTTTTATGCACAGATAGTCGTGTAACAACGTCTCCAGCTAATTGAATTCAGTACGAAGGAATGGCTGCGAAACGGTACCCTTCAACTCCTCTCCATGAATAGTAAGCAATCCGAGTCTCATAGAACCCTGTATCCACACACAATTGTGATATCAATCGTTAACGTTACATCCAGTTTACTCATATAGAGAACAAACAAAGAGAAGAATCATTTCAGCAGAGACAAAGAACACAAGCTGTGTGTACTAACTTGATCCAACTCACTCAACGGAATCCACAAGGGTTATCTAATCAAGCAACATGCAACATGATATTCACTGCTCTTTCCAGAAACCTGGAGGATCTCAGAAGCATAAGTGGCTAAAGAAAATGTAATTTCAACAGACAAAGAGCACAAGCTGTGTCTACTTGATCCAACTCACTCAATGTCTACATCAAACAACGGAATTTACAAGGGTATTTTTCAAATCAAGCATCATACACTCAGAACAACATGACATTCACTGCTCTTTCCAGAAACCTTGATGATCTCAGAAGCATAAGTGGCTAAAGAAAACACAGTATCAAACAGACAAAAGAGCACAAACTGAATGATTTCAACAGACAAAAGAGCACAAGCTGCATAATTTCAACAGACAGGGAACACAAGTTCTATCTACTTGACCCAACTCACTCAATCTCCACATCAAATAACGGAATCAACAACAGTTTTCAAATCAAGTATCATGCACTCAAACCAGCAGCATAACGTTCACTGCTCTTTCCAGAAAACTAAACGATCTCAGAAGCATAAACGGCTAAAAAAAACACAGTATCAAACAGACAAAGAGCGACACGTTGTTCCAACTCACTCAATCTCCACACTAAACAACAAACTCCACAAGGTCCTCTTCATCAAAAACACCATTTTGCAATTAAAGTACCAATCAAGATGAGAAACTCAACAAATAGACTAAAACAATTCTCCAACTCTTACCAGGGAGGAAAGTAAGGATGCCAAGAACAAGAAGCGCGTAACCCTGAGAGCTATCTCCTTCCATGTGACCAGTGAAGATGAAAACCGTTAAAAGGAGAAGCAAGCAACCAAGAAACAGAAGAAACAAAGCTAATGCTATAGACTTCCACGGTACTCTATCAAACGCTTTCGGTGTATAATCAAAGCGAGGATCGTAATCTCTCCTCCCACCACCGTTTGCATAGTCTTCATCATCTTCTTCCTCTCCTGGAAGTTGAGCGTACCGTACGTTTCTCCTCGACGCCATTCCTAATCAGAGTAACTTCTCATCCACAACACGCAAAACGATTTCTAACTAAGATTACGTGAAAGCAGATCTACAAAATCAAACCGATTTCCAAATCAATCGCGCGAAAATTGAACGATTCAAACCTGATTAAGAGCTATGGAGAAGAGAACGGCGTGACGAGAAACTAACCGGAGTTCGATTATTCCCGTCGTCGGGAGGATAGAGATGATCCGGATCTCTACTTTGACGAGAGGATTTGCATTTGTTACTTCTTCGTCTCTATCGCGACGACGCGTTTTGTGTCTCAACTCTTTTGTTTTTAGTGTCCTTCTGATTATGTTTGAAATTTTATAGGTTAGTCCCTTAGTTTTCACTAAATCACATGCTAAACCCTTACTTTATTTTCGTTTCAAAAAGACCAACCAAATTTAAGTGTGAATAGAGGTAATTAGGCAGTTAAAACCAATGTTCAAGAAATCGCTAGACGCTTTACATGGACTAGCGACTAGGCGGATTATTCAGAGCATAGGTGAGATATAGGCGTTATCGAATTATTGACTTATTTTATATATATTTTACATTTATATGAGATATTTTAGTTTTTGAATTTAATTACAAAATTATTATGATGAATTATCAAAATTATATATACAAAACTAAAAAAATTAAACAAAATCCGATTTATACTAATATTAATTTATATTGATTTAAATCAATTTTAACCGATTAAAAATAGTTTAAACCTACTTAAATTGTATAAATCGGATTTTAAGAAAATCGTTTCAGATGTGACCGAGTTGTCGTCTAGGCAGGCGGACGCCCCCTAGACCGATTTTTAGAACCTTGGTTAAAACCAAAGGGGGTGTTGAATCCATGGATGTTCACAACACAAACTAAAACATATTTAAAGAGGAAAAAAAGTTATGGGGTCAATAAGGAAAGAAAAAAAATATAAAGGGGGTGAAAATGAAATGAGGAGAAAAAGAAAGGGGGTGGTGTATATAAAAGGGGGAGAAGGAAGCCCTAGTAAGAAAAATAAAAGAGAGCGCCTGAGGCCGAGCGCTTCCCTCTTGAGTGAGGGGTGGCGTGGTATACCCACGAGAATGGTGTTTCTGACGGAATAGTTGTGGCGTACCCTAAGTGGTGCGTAGGCGCATATCATTCAATAAAAGGGCCCTTTGTCTCTGCTTTGCTGTTTTCCTTATCTTTAGGCTGTTGAAGCAGAGTCGTTCTTGCCCTACATCTCTCTCTCTTACAAGCTTTTGTTAATAAGTAGATCTTGTGTTTCAGTTTCAGTTTTAGATCGTGTCGTTTCTTATGAGTGTCTTACAAGGTTCTGTTTTTTTTTCTAGATTATTCATAGCAAAAGAATTTCCTTTAATCTTAATCTACCATTAGCTTTCTTCCAGAAAACAGAAATCTTGTCAGTAGATTTTTGAATTCTTTGATCGTGATAGTTTTTGTGTGTCTTAATTTTTACTTTACTTTATTTTCGTACCAAGTCTGACCAACGAGTTATCAAATTCATTTTACAGCAACTTGATAGATTTTCAAATGACAAGTCTTTTTTCGTCTTCTTGCTTCCTCGTTTTACAGATTCGCCGTTCAATCAAGTTTTTGTGATCGATTTGGTTAAATGTCTCTTCCTCACTGCTATGGCATTATTGATCATTCAATCCTGCGAGATGCAACGACATTATAATTATGGTAGCACAATAAAACCACAAACTTATGAATTCCAGAGAATTTAATTGTTTGATAACATTGCTTATAACTTCACGTAATATATAATGACTCACCATAAGATAACGAACCCATAAACAGAATTCTTGTAACACATTGATATAATAGCATTTAAAGGTGAAATTAATCCAACACATTTCTATTTCTTTTTCTATATTAAAGATTGTTATTTTCTCTTCTATAAATAGGGGAAGAAACAACAATTTTATTTTTTATTTTCTATAATTAGAGATTACTATTTTAAAGAAATACATTAGAGCAAAATGAATTGGAAATGGTTTAGTTCATTTATCTACATTCGAAGTTAAATTTGTATCCAACCATCATTAGCCACCATGCACCAAATACACAATAGTTATCGCTTTGATTACACAATTGAGAGAATGTATGTACATAAGCCACACCGTTTATCATTCAACATTGAAAACCTCGCAATCTTCTTTGTTTAGTAGAACCAAACATGGAACAATAGTGTAAAATAACCTTCTGAGATTTGTAAAAAAAAACAAAAATTGAGATATTTTTTTAGTAAAGCATTCATAAAAAAAAAATTATTACTTTACTACCAAAGCCATTTCGTTTTCTTTTAGTCTAGTCTTCTAAGCAAGTACTCCACTTGAACTTCTTTAGTCAATGGCATGATCCAATCTCCATACAAATGCCCCACCAAGATAGGGCTAATTTTGTAAACTTGAGATTCTTCTTCTTCTTTCTCCTCCATCCCTACTTTCACTTCTTGCCCGTATGTTCTGGTTTTTATCTCAACTCTCTTCTTCACCGCCTCCTCCACGGTCAAAAATGTAAGCATATCCATCAATGCATCCTTATCCTGCAACGTTTTGCAAATTTTAAAGGTGAGAAATGCACACAAAGAAATTTCATATCCACTTTGGACAAATACTTGTGCTTTGATGGCAGACTCGTAAGCCTCAGGTGATGCTTGGAACTTGGCCTCTGCCACAAATTTGCCGTAATGGATCCTCTTTGAAAGAGACTGCAATAATGAACATCAAAAAAACTACATCAGTACTTAACTTACAATAGAGCTAAAGAGTCAAGACAGAAAGCAAACCTGAAGGCAGATAGCATCACAAACAGCTGTTGATCCATAGTTACCATCATCACCTTTCTTCACTAGTCTTGGCACAAGGTCTCTGAAGTACATGTTCCATATCTTGTTGTTTATGTTTATCGAATCAGCAGCAAAATGCAATACCTATTTTGATAAGAAACAAAACTGAAACCCTTTAAACACTGCTCAAACAAGTTTTGTTTCAGTTTCATTTACCTTTGGGTACTGAAGAGGAGGTAACATAGGCTCTGGCAAATCATCTGGAAAGAAAGGATGTTCATCAGGGCTCTTGTACCTACCAACCTACAATCACTACCCATAAACAGAACAGAACGGTTAATGTAATAAATTAAATATATAAGTTAAAGAGAAATTGTTATATAATGCAAATATTATGATCATATATTTAAAGAACCTATATGATGTATTGATGTTTTATTTTGGAAAATTTATCATGAACCAAATTGTTGTATGTATGTCAGACAAATATTCATATGAATTGATATAAATCAGTTATCTTAGTACATACAAGCTTTGAATGTCCACATAATAGTGCAAATATTCAATGGACCCTCACATTGACATCTCCTAAAAGTAATTAATAGATTCTGAATGGGCTCAGTTGAAGTTAAAGTCCGTCTCGTTTTGGATTTGTTTCAAAACCACCAGCCTGATTCTCCATATACATCTAAAATCGGTGATAAATTTGGTCAAAGCTACATTGTCAGTAGTGTTCTTATGTCTATATTAGTTCATTTTCCAAAGGAGGACAAAGATGGTTGTATCCTTGCAATTTCACAAAATTTGAAGGAGTTTGGGTGATGTATGTACAACATAGTTAATTAATTGTGAGACGGATTTGATCGTCAAACACTAACCCCATAGATGGACGTTCTGATTATTAGTCCCACAACAGGTTCTTGTGATCAACCAGAACGATGGCTATAACAAGAGAGGATCAAATAGTAGACGTTCAAAATCCCATGGAACCTCACTGTGGATACTAGTAATAATCATAACTTCGTGAAAAAAGTGTTAAAACAAAACTTATGGTTAGGTGATACGTATACTTTGAATTGTATAAGGCTGATGACAACTGCTGATCAGTTTTGTAGTGACGTCATGTAAAAATGGACGTCACTAAGTAGTTGATCATTTGTAACTTAGTGAAAATAACATTAAACAAAACATATGGTTAGGTCACAGGTGATGCTTATAGCTTTGAATTGTAAAAGGCTAATTAATGACAATTCGATTAGTAAGTTTTGTACTGATCATGTCACGTAAAATGGACGTCACTGCGTCAGTACCATGACGTAATGCCGGTGATGTACTATTTACTTTTTGACGATCTAAATAGTTGTTAGATTGATGATTAGATAGTCAAACTAGTACAAACTCGTGGGGTTTATTTTATTACAGAACTCAATGTCTAAATGATTTTGAGTTGATGTTAATTTCCTTTTTGACTTGATTTCCATTGAAAATAGTAATTAGATAATGGTTGAAAATGAGGACCACCTTTGATTTTTTCAAATTTATCCGCTATAGTTTTATGTGGTTGTAAATGGACTTTGAACATACAAAAAAACAAGGTCAAAAGATTAGACTATTGTATTTTCATTTTGAGAGATTGAGATGGAGTATACTATCATCTAGTTGATGGTATAAGATCATGATCGCTAAAGGGGGTTATAGGTTTTTTATTTATTTTTTCTTTTTTTATTCAAATTTTTTTTTTAAAAAGAATCAAACGCAAGTTGCTACGTGTTAGTGAGGTCCACATTTTTTTTTGCAGATTTGTGGAATCTACACTATTTTTGTTTGTAAAACTTCTCTTAGAAATGAGCAATAAAGGTGTTCTAAAAATGTATGTATTTTTTTTGTTTCTGACACACAAGTGGGTAACTAACTGCAAAGGCAAAAGATGATTGGCTACTATAAGCCTGGGCATTCGGGTCTTCGGGTCGGTTTTGGGTTGGGTCCTTTCGGGTTCGGGTTTTTCGGGTCTTAGAGTTTAGGACCCAATAGGGTAATTTGAAATTCTTGGTTCGGGGTCGGTTCGGGTCTTGTCAGGTCCGGATCGGTTCGGGTCTTAAATGGTTGGACCCAATAGAGTAATTAAAAAATTTTGGTTTGAGTTTTTGTCGGTTCGGGTCGGGTTCTGTTCGGTCCAGCCCGAAAAAACACTCAAAAACATTAAAAAAATATAAAAATATTTAAATATCTAAAAAAATCTAAAATTTTAACCAAAATATGAACATAAAACATGAAAAATACCTGAAACACACAAATATGAATCTTAAAAAAATATTTATAATACCAAAAGTATATTAAAACATCCATATATACCGTATATATACTAAAAATTTCAGGTATTTTGGGTACCCGTCAAATTTCGGGTTCGGGTCGGGTCGGATCCAGGACCCACGGGTCCTCTCCAACAAGACCCAATAGGGTAAAATGATCGATTCGGGTCCTATCCGGACCCGGATTTTTCGGATCGGTTTCGGGTCGGGTCTTCGGGTCCGGGTAAAATGCCCAGGCCTAGGCTACTAGGTACTACAAATCATTTCTTATCTAATATTCAAAGGTTATAGGGGGTGCACATGCATCCAAGATATTTTCAGAAAAACAATATACATTGCTTCACTAATTTTCACATGTATCTATTGCAATTTATAAGTTTATACTAATTATACTATTTTGTGCACTCATTAAAAATTAGCGAACACCTGCACATGTATATCTTTAAATAAATCAACACCTTGAGGTTAAAGTGTATCCATTGCCCATCCCTCTGACTAGGACCCTTATATATGTTAGATGTACTTTTATGCTCTCTGTCTTGTCTTCAGAGGAATAAAGTGAATTTATTAAGAACAAAAGAGAGAGAAAGAGAGAAGGTAACATGGATGCTTCTTTTCTTACTTCAAAATCAATCTCTGGTGTCAGAGAGATTGTCCCGTTCATCAAATCCAGAATCTTTTCTTGCCCCAATAGAAGCTCCAGCCAGTTTCTCACCAGGAAAGTTGCTGCTCCTATCTCTGTAAAATGTAAGTAAGATCTTTGTTTGTGAACTTGCTTGCCTGAGAAGTTAAAAGATTGTAGCTGTTTCAAGCCTTATGAGAGTACTTTGCTTGAGTAGGTTCTCATTCGGATTCATGGAAGCCACTGGAGGAGGATACTGATCTCTTCAAGGATTGTGTCAACAAGGCTACAGCAGATGCTGACTGGAAAGAGTTCAGGGCAAGGCTCGTAGCTGGGGAACAAGCTGCAACCTCTGACATGGTGGTGGACTATTCATCATCATCATCGTCATCACTGATCACACTAGGAAACAAATGGGCACACAAGATCCACGAGCCAGAGCCGGGATGTCTCTTGATAGCCACAGAGAAGCTAGATGGAGTCCACATCTACGAAAAGACTGTGGTCCTCATCCTCTCTGTTGGACCCTCAGGGCCTATGGGAGTCATCCTCAACCGTCCATTGCTTATGTCAATCAAGGAGACAAAAGCAACTGTCTTAGACATGGCGGGGACGTTTGCAGACAAGAGACTCTTCTTTGGTGGACCTTTGGAAGAAGGGTTGTTCCTGGTGAGTCCAAAGAACGGTGGGGATAACGAGGTTGAGAAGAGTGGAGTGTTCAGACAAGTGATGAAAGGATTGTACTACGGGACGAGAGAGAGTGTAGGATTGGCTGCAGAGATGGTGAAGAGGAAGTTGGTGGGAAGAAGTGAGATGAGATTCTTTGATGGGTATTGTGGTTGGGAAAAAGAGCAGTTGAAAGCAGATATCTTGAGAGGGTATTGGACAGTGGCTGCTTGTAGCTCAAGTGTTGTTGAGATTGGTTCAGCTGTTCAGAGTCATAGTCTTTGGGATGAGGTTGTTGGGCTTATTGGCCCTCAAACGGGCTCTGTTATCTAAACTATGTTTAATGTAATGAGTTTCTAACTAATGGTTTATGTCTCAGTGAGTCATGACTGTATTGTGTATGTATTGAGGATTCATCACTAATTTATGAGTATGAGTATGTTTCTACTTTCTTCTTTAATAGTCTACATAAGCTGTGTTGGTTAAAAACATGTTCCAACCCAAAACAATGCCGTTGACAAAATAAGGTTTGTGTTTAAGTCAGTTTAGGCGTCGCTTAGGCGGCAAATCGGTTATAAACAAAGTGATTAATTAACACATGTTTCAACCCAAAATGTAGCCGTTGAGAATGTTATATAGCATGAGTTACTTCTAAGCAACTTAACAGAGAATGAATTTACATTGCAAGAGTTACTTTTGACCAACTTGATTGTTTTTGCAATAAATTAAGAAAGTATACTTGCTGTTACTAATGTCTCTCACCCTATAAATTCTAACCTTGTTATATCATGTCATAACCAAACCATCCAAGAATCTTAAAGAGAATAAGAAGAAAGATACAAACTAATTTAATCAGAGAGATGGAACAAACATCAAGAGCATTATTAGTCTTCTTAGCTGCTGTTTTATGTGTTGCGGTTTTGGTCACTCCAGGAGCAGCTCACGATCAACCAGAACCTCTGCATACTTTTCCTATCGACTTAGAGAAGTGTTGGTCATCTCTCTTTAACGTCAATGGATGTGTACTCCAACTCTTTGAGTCTGTTTTCTCAGGCAAGTTTGGGAACGTTGGAATCGCATGTTGCAAGGCGTTTTCGACTATAGATGCTAACTGTTGGCCTCATATGTTTCCGTTGAACCCATTCTTCCCACCTCTTCTCAAAGACAACTGCGTACACATTGTTCCAAATTTACCAAAACACAAGTGAAAAAACATTTGTTGTTGCTTAGAAAAAACATTTATGTTCCATGTCTAATAATTTAATGTCATATTTCATATCTAATAAAATGAATTTCTTACCAAGTTTTTTGACATTTTTTCCTTTGGTCTAATGAATCTCTACATAAAAACTACACACAAAGGTTTGTCAAAACTAATGTTTGAAAATATCTATTATTCAATTATCAAAACTGACGTTGGAAAATATCAAATTTTTCTTTGGATGGGAAAAAAACAATTATTACCCAAACGGTGTCGTTTTCACCATCTTCTTCAACATTCGAAACAAAAACAAAAAGCTCACTTGCGAATTCCAGAGAGAGCGAGAGAGAGAGAAAGCTCGAGACTTTCGCGGCGCAGAACCTCTTACCGGTACGATCTTTATCTCTATCATTATCTCTCCTTTCAATTGTTCAATCTTTGTGTCTTATATTGTCTCGTGACCTAGGCGATTTCGTCCCCTTTGTTCGATCTCTAGGATTAGTTGATTAGTGGGTTTTGATTTCTAGGATTCTTTGAATGTTTGGACGATCTCGAATCTAAAAAGAGTTTTGATTTAGCTCAGAAGATGAAAGAAAGGATCGAGCTTTTAAGATCTTATATAAAGTCAAAGACTTTGAATGTTCTTCTAATGATAAAAAAAAAAAATTGAATCTTTGTGCTCTAAAAGGGGTTATTGCTTCATCAGATTTCAGATTAAAATTGATTTTTTTTTTTTATTGTTTATGAATACTTTCAGTATGAATTTCTGGATCAAGTACTTCCACCATGAGAAGAGCTCCATGAAGGTTGGAGTTTGGCAGTAGTAGAGAATCTGCTTTGGCTTTAATGTTATCCATCCCTGATACCAGAATGTGGAACCTAGCCTCTAGTTATCTCACTGGACCGAAACATGAAACAAGAAGACCACTAGTCCATGCTCATGATGAATGTTCTGATGATGATGATGCTTCATCTGTAGGCAGCAAAGAGGAAGGTCTAGAGTGTCCCATTTGCTGGGAATCATTCAACATTGTTGAGAACGTTCCTTACGTGCTATGGTGCGGCCACACCATGTGCAAGAACTGCATTTTGGGACTCCAATGGGCTATTGTGAAACTACCTACACACCCGGTTCAGCTCCCTCTCTTCATCTCATGCCCCTGGTGCAACAAACTCTCCTTCCGTCTTATCTTCAAAGGAGCACTCAGGTTCCCTCACAAGAACTACTTTGTGCTTTGGATGGTCGAGAGGATGAATGGCGAGAGACGAAATTCTCCAGGGAGAGATCAAACGGATGGAAACAGTGATCAGAGAGAGCCTCCTCCATGTCTCCACCACCGTCATCATCGTACTCAACCTGATCATCCCACCATTCCAAGGGATAACATACAGACATCACTGAGGAAGTCTCTGGTTTTCTTTGTTCAGTTGACAGCAAAGTTCCCATTGGTTGTCATGTTCCTGCTGATAATACTCTATGCAATACCGACATGTGCAGCCATTCTGGCCATGTACATTCTAGTCACTCTCTTGCTGGCTCTACCGTCTTTTCTCATCCTCTACTTTGCGTATCCTTGTCTTGACTGGCTCGTCAGGGAGATTGTGACATGAAACTTTCTGTTTTTTATTCGACGACTTTTCTTTCAACAAGTCTTATCCTCCATGTAGGTATAATGATTCTGGAATCATCTATCTTTCTTATCTATGTAGGAAGGTAATAGTATTGTGAATGCTTGAGATTTGTCTCATGTAGGAAGGTAATAATATATTTGAGGATCTTCCATGTGAATGCTTGAGATTTGTCTCAATAAGATTTGTGTTTAAAAAAATACTCGTACCTTTTATTTTGTTTACTGTAATACTAATCTTCATTAGGTAAACCGTAAAACTATATATCTATTGTGAGATTATTAGCTAATTCTATTGGTGTTCGAGGTAAAACTTACAACTTCTAGATCTCGGTAAACTGAATCTTCTGCCTCAGAATCAAATACAGTGTTTATGGATTTAGTGAAGTGAAACAAAGAACAACATAGTAACTGGCTGGAGAGAACTTTGTTGTTAGCAGTCTTGAGACCTCAAGATTGGCAAATAATCAAATTCTTCAAATTGAAATGAAATCTTTGGGGTTTATAAAAACTATTGCTTTCTACTTTCTTCATCATCTTTTATTTTCGGGTTGCACCAAGTCCACACGAAATTAATACCTCATTCTATATATCCATCAAATGAATGTTAAAGTATCAATTTTTCCATTTTAAATCGTATTTATCCCTGAATTAAAAATTTGAAATTTATACTATAATTAAGCTTGGTTTATTTTGTAGCAATACACACCTAACCATTAGTCACTAATCAAAACCTAAATTGAGAGAATGTAGCATGTGCTTTCATTCATTCATTTATCATCTTCCACCTTGCTTTGAGAATCATCAGCTGCTTTGATTTTCTTCTTCGTCTATTTCCTCTTCAGAGGCGTCAACTATCACATCATCTGAAACAAGCCAATAAGTACACAAAACATCAAACAAACCAAACCAAACCGCCAAGCTTAATTAGTTCACAAAGCGACCAAGAACAGGCGAGAGCAATACCTTCTAAAACCTTTTCCACTACATAGACATTATGTAAAGAGTCTAGCCTTTCCTCTACTTGTCTACTAAGTTTCTCACCAAAATCTGTACTGCTACTATCTGCAAAAAGAGATGGTATGTATATAATCTATGCAGCAACAAGTTACACCAAAATCTTAATTACAAAGGACACTTCAAACATGATCTTTACCACCAAAATAGTCAACCCTGGCAGCAATAGAACACTTGCTAGCTAGAGAACGAGCAATACGCCCCTTGTTTCTAGCGGATGCTCGGCCAATGAACCAAGAGTTGAATATCAGACCGTGCTTTGGTGTCTTTCCACTTCTTCTCCGCGCCCTGAAAGTTTTATTCACATAACACATGAGTTGATATAAAAAAATGCAGCAGTAGAACAGTATTATAAAAACAAAAAGACAATATGGTTCTTTTAAAAACGAACCTCAAAAGCGCCTTCTCTGCTCCAAGAATCTGGAGAGTTGAAGATGGGAACATTGCAAGATTCCTAAGACTTCCTGCGCGTGAAATCAACCTGGCTGCAACCATCTCACCAATCAATGCAGCCAAGTTTGGAGCAACGTCGTTCACTCTATCAACAAGGTAGTCATACAGCTTCTTTCTGTAATCCATTAGGTCTATAAGTCTCTGAGCAAAGATCATATCAATAGGGTCTCCCTGGCCTTTATAAGACACAAACGTTGATTTTTTTCAGACCAAACATAAAAAGTTTTTTTTTCCATGAAAAATAGCTGTAGCAAATCATTATTACCCATAGATGCTTGTCCAGCCTCAACGACCTCTCTTGCTTTATCTTCATCACCAATGACTTCAGTAAGCATTGGAACATGCTCTTCAGACAACTTTGACTTGTCCTCTATAATCTTTGAAAGTTGAGCATACATGTAAGTGTCATTAACTATCTTGTCAAGCTCAGGGAAGTGCCATGAGTACCATTCTCTGACCAAGAGAATCATAAAAACTACTTAGTATAAGCAATCTACTTCCTAATTAATCTGAGAGGATAAAAAAACAAACCTGACTCTCATAGCAAAAGAGTTGATCTCTTTATCAAGCGTATCAAGCAAGGATATAGTATGAATAAGCATATGCTCCTTTGCTCTATTGTAGCTATGAGCTAATCCAAGTTGAACTTTTTGCTACATGAAGATCAAATGGGTTTTTCAGTAAGAGACTAAAAAATTGAAAAATAAACAGATAATATCAATCAGATGATCACCTTGAAGTCATTGATGAATCTATCAAAGTGGTGATGAACACCTCTAAGAAGCTCTTGGACAAACTCATTGCTCTGACAAGGAATCTTCACGGCCTCAGATATGAAAGAAGCTAGTTTTGTCTCAGATACTCCTAAGCTAAACTTGGGTTCTTCGCCTTCTTTGACTTTAGGGAGATTTAGGTCAAGAAAGCTTCTAAACTCCTCACTCATAAACCCTAAGGAGTGAAACGGAAGAAATGCAAGTTTCTTGTTTCTTGATTTACACGCAAAAGAAAAAACAAGAATGGTACCTTCAGAGACGGTGTTGATTTGGTTTAGAGCATCGAGTGCAGTCTGCGAAGGGTGAAAAGCAGTTAGCTTGACGATCTGACCGAACCGAGTTAGGTCAGAAACTGAGCTTCGAACAGACTCAACGTTCTGACCGATCTCATCGAGGCCATGCACGTCGAACAGAGCGTAGCCGGAGGATGATTCGTAGAGAACATACATCGCCATTGAATTGTGGAGAAGAGAGTTCAGAGAAGCGTAAACTATAACTTCTTTGAAAAGAGTCGAATATATATACATGCAAACCCTAAACCCTAGCCCACTTTGGTCTTGAGGCTGGCCAACTAACCTCAAATTTACAAATACTCTTCTTGCCACGTGTTAGTGAAGCCATCTGGATTGATTTGATTGGTTCTGAAGAGTTCACAGTTAATTATTTGGGAAACGTGAGAACCACGCAACCTTTTACGGTATAGAGCCTTAGTTAAAGTAGTGATGGTATGTGGCTGACCTCGAGAAAGAATGTCCCAAGACAAACAAGTTCAAAGCATTCTTTGATAAACTCAGAGCATACGCCACGTATATGTTTTCCCATTAGGTAAAAAAGACGAAAAGATTATGATAAGGACATGAAGGCCAAAGCTGAGAATCTTCTTACATTCTATAGCTTCTTTTGCTGTTGGAAAAAGTAAAGTGAATGAGACTTTAGTACTCCTCATGAACCATTTTGTTTACTAACTTCATATTGCAGAATAGGTAAGGGAGGAGATTAGGGAGGAGAAAGAGGAAGCTATTGCTACCTTTAAGTGGATGAAGTCTGTGGCGAGTAAGATTATGGGTGGCCGCAAGAAAGAAGAGAGTGAAGAAGAGTCCATGAAGCCAACCGCAGAACAACAGAAAGAGATCAAAGAAAGGATTTTAAAATGGGAGACAATGATTGCTCAAATGCAAACACAATGACGGTACAAGGCACAGCTATAAACTCTTCTTCTTCTAGCTTCAGTATTGGAGCCTCTCTCAAAGACACTACAGGTTCAGGTTCTAACTCAGGTAGTCCTAGTGGAAGTCCCTCTGGTTCTGCAGGTCCCAACGGGTCTAGTTCAAGTGGGAGCCAAAGCAGCACCATAACAATGGCAGAACTAGAGGCTGAGACTTCCAAAGAAGTCATGTCATTCATAATGAACATGGAGAAGAAGTGTCCACCAAAGGAAGAATACAAGTCCTTCTTCGAGAAACTTAACGATACCATGGTAGCCTCTGCAAAGTTTACTGCTGAAAAGAAGAAAGGTTTCTTTTCTGGGGTTAAGAGAAAAATATCTGATGCCATGTCTTTCATTGGTTCAAGAATTGGAAGTAAAGATAGATTGTAAACATTCATAAGTGAGCAATGCTAAGCAAAAAAACATTTGAAAAAGCTTCATTAGCATAAGATGAGAAGAGCGTTGAAAGATTATAATAGCTAAGAACATGTAGTAAGTCCTTTTTCATAAAACTAGACCCTTGATTGCATTGCACTAACAAAACCTAATTTGTGTTCTACGAGATGAAACGTAAAGAAAAGAGTTAAAAAGATGTCTTAGTTTGCGTGTTCCTCTTCCACTGCAGTAAAATCAAGGCCAGTGATCTTCATTGGTCCAATGTTAACTGCAAGAATCACAAACCAGTGCAGTCACTCAGATTGTGCCGATCCAACAAAGCAAGAAACCATAATTGTAATGAGATGGCACAAGAAGGAACTGTTGGTTATATACGTACTAACAGCATCAAGTCCAGCTAATTTGGGCATAAACTGTCTTATATGGTCCTCTGCTGCTTGATCGGCCTTCAGTGTCTCACACTCGAAGGAAACAGATACTTTCTTCTTCCCGTGCTTTTCTTCGACTAACCCTATCACATCTTCCTCCCAACTAAAAGATTCACACAAAAAAGGTTTTATATTCAACTCATTGGCATGTTGTCTTTGTCTATGAAAAACAATCACTTATACAAACGTTATTTCATATGTGAACTTTAGCTTTCTTCTGGCATAACAGGTGCTAGACAAGGACGACTTACCCATGAGCATGCTCAACATCATTAATCCGAGCAGCATCGTGGCCTTTGCATTCCACTACAACTGTTTGTTCCTTCTTCCTCTAAATTTTCATGACATGTCAACAACAGGACACAATGGTTTTGAAGTTAAAGAGTGAACAAGGGAACTAAAGTGATGAACTCATACATTGTAGTCTATGATGGTAAGCTTCATCAACCGATAATCCTCACCGCGGCTGCACTCAGTCTCACAAGCCAGTTCTTTGCAAAGATAAAAAAAAAAACATAGTTTAAACAGCCAGACTAAATCAATCAACTCCTTTCTCTATGCTCCTAAGCTAATAGACATACAACATTGTATACTATGTTCAAAAAGCTGTAACTAGTGGAAGATTAAGTCTTTTAATCTGATGTACTTAAGGACCAAACATTCCCATCACATGACAGTTACAATTGTGTAAGAGAGGACTAGAGAGAAGTTACCAGTGCCATGGAGGCCATAACAGATGGAGAGAGGCATGTGAATGAAATGGCCAGAGATAGAACCACATGGCAATAAAGCTATTGATGCTACTCCTTCCTTCACTTCTCCTTCTTCCTTCTTCTCTATCTCTCCTTCTCTTTCCTCATCTGCAATCACAACGACCATCAAAAAAACTAAAGAAAACAACAACTGGGAGATGATAAAGTCTGAAACTTTACCCATTGTTGATAGAGAAACCGGTGTCTCTGCTTCTACCCAATGTTCAAAATCTCGCCTTTACTCTCTGTGTTCCTCGGGCTTTAGGGTGATTCCTTCCATACTCTAAAACGTCAGCGTTTTGAGGTTCCAAACGACGTCGTTTCTATGGGGATCGTTTTTTTATTCACAAAGCAGAAACCTTTCTGCTCTCTCTGTTATCTCTCCCTCCCTCCTTGTCTGCACTCTCCACAGCCTCAGAACAAGCTTTTGGTTTGGTGTCATGCCTGTTTGTTCTCTTACATAGCTTCTCTTCTTTGATTAAGTTAACTTTAAGGTTTGTTTGCTTAGAATCGAAGTGGGTATTCCAAATTGTCGCCAAAGTTCTCAACTTTTTTGCTGAATAGAAAGTGATTTGATGGTGTAGATTGCTTGCTGTTTTGCTGTTTAAGTCATGGTAGATATCTGGTTAACTCCTGTTTCCATCACTTCTACATCGAATCAACTGGGTTGTGGATGTTATTCTGTTAAGAAGAGCACTTGTGTCTGGAGAAGAAGTTATCATTGGTCTTTGAGTCACTCGTTGGACTTTGCATTGACCATGAAGCTGAAACCAAAGCATAAAGTCTATGGTAGTGTAAAGATGGAGTCTTTGGATTTGGATTTGGAATGTGGATTGAAAGAGAGAGGGAACGAAACGAGTTTTCTAGATGGGTTAGAAGAGAAGCCTGAAGCGGTTAGGAGTAGGAGGAGTAGGATACATTTTCTAGAGGAGAGGGACGAAGAGATGTTATCAAAGAGACTTCTGAAACTTAGCAGGTTGGATAAACTCAGAAGCGCATCAGAGTTGTTTGATTCCATGAGAAGTTTGGGTTTACAACCCAACGCTCATGCATGCAACTCCTTCCTTTCCTGCCTCCTGAGAAATGGGGATCTTCCGAAAGTCTTTACCGTCTTTGAGTACATCAGGAGGACTAAAAAGAACGTCACAGGGCACACGTATAGCTTGTTGTTGAAAGCTACTGCAGAAGCTAAGGGATGTGATTCTGCATTAAGAATGTTTAGAGAGCTAGAAAAGGATCCAAAACAGAAGAGTTACTTCGATGTGATTCTATACAACACAGTGATTACTCTATGTGGACGGGTCAACAACGTGTACGAGACAGAGAGAGTATGGAGAGTTATGAATGGTGAGGGTCTAGTTGGAACAGAGGTTACATATTCTCTGCTTGTAAGCATCTTTGTTCGGTGTGGGAGAAGCGAGTTAGCGCTTGATGCATACGAAGAGATGATTAACAACAACATATCTCCAAGAGAGGATGCAATGCACGCAATGATAAGCGCATGTACAAAGGAAGATCAATGGAGCTTGGCGTTAAAGATATTTCAAAGTATGTTAAAGAAAGGGATGAAGCCTAACCTTGTAGCGTGCAATGCTTTGATGAACACGCTAGGAAAGGCGGGAAGAGTTGGTTTGGTGTTTAAGGTTTACAGTGTTGCAAAGTCTTTAGGGCATAGACCCGACGAGTACACATGGAACGCGCTGCTCACGGCTCTGTACAAAGCAAACCGGTATGAAGATGTTCTTCAGCTGTTTGACATGATAAGAAGCGAAAGCCTGTGTTGTCTGAATGGATATCTGTACAACACAGCGTTGATGTCATGCCAAAAGCTTGGTTCATGGGAGAAAGCTGTGAAGCTTTTGTATGAGATGGAAGGTTCGGGGTTAGCAGTTTCTACTTCATCATATAATCTGGTGATAAGCACTTGTGAGAAGTCAAGGCAATCTAAAGTTGCGTTGCGAGTATATGAGCACATGGTTCAAAGGGAGTGTAGGCCAGACACGTTTACGTATCTGTCGCTTGTGAGGAGTTGCATTTGGGGTTCCTTGTGGGATGATGTTAAAGATATCCTAAAGGTATGAATATGTTGAGTCTTGTCTAATAGATTCTTTGTGGCATGTAGAAGGAGATTTAATGGAGTGTTTGTTTTGTTTCTTGAACAGAAAGTGGAACCTGATGTGTCGCTTTACAACGCAGCTATACATGGGATGTGTTTAAGACGTGAGTTCAAATTTGCCAAGGAACTATATGTGGAAATGAGAGAGATGGGTTTGGAACCGGATGGTAAAACTCGAGCTATGATGCTACAAAACTTGAAGAGACACTAAAAGTTTAAGGTGATTGTCTACTCATGTTCTTAGTAATGGCCAGTATCATAAGCCAAGATCAAGACTTTTCCATCTTAAAGCTGCAAAGTTTACCACTGTCATATTACCGAATGAAAATTAAACCGAAATAGAATAAACCAGTAAAAATGAAATCTCCAAACTTGTTGGTCAACGTAGCCCTGGGCAGTTCGACTCTATAAGTTCAGGATCAGTTTGGATATTTAGAAAATTTAGTTTGGTTATTTTGATTTTTGGTTCGGTTCGTAGAATAAAATTGGGAATCGCTTTATTTATAAAGTAATTTTGAAGCCTTATTTTAAAGTAATTTTAAATTTCATTCGGTTCCAATTGGTTATGTTCCAATTTTTTTGTTTAATTCGAATAAAAAAAAATTGGGTTTTTAAATTAAATATCAGATTTCTTTTTTGATTTTTTCAGATAAAAAATTAGATACTTAAGATAATTTTAAATATTTTAGATAAAAAAAATATTATAGTAATTCATTTTCTGATATTTTAATTTACAAATAATATTTTTAAATTATTTGATTATTTTAAAACTAAATATAGTTAATATATATATATATATATGTATAAACTACAGAGTATATTATAAAAATTCAAGTATCTATCGATTTTTGGTTCAGTTCCGGTTTGGTTCTAGTTTTTCGGTTATATTAATATAGGATTCAAGTATACATAATCCAAACCCGTACTAAATCTTTGTTTTCTGGTTCGATTCGGTTATTCAAATGTGCCTGGAAGTATGTTCAGCAACTTGTCATCTCGTGCAAAACCAATCCGGTTTGGTTAACCGGTCAATAACATAAAATGCGTGCCAGGTTGTATTAAATGACAACGACTGCATGACGTTTAAAAGCTATGCTCTTTGTCGTCTTTCCAGTTCACGGGATCTATTTGGTCAAAACCCATAGTTAACACCTTCCATCTAGCGAACTCCGCCGTCAACTCCATGGCATCCCGCCACCACCACGGCTGCTCACGGCGCCACAGTCACCACGATAACATCCCTCTACTCCCCACGTCTTCACGCTGCTGCACATTCCAAGATTCTCCTCCCTGCTGCACCCACTCCAACTACCTTTCGCCACCACCACCACCACCGCCGCCAGATAATCTTCATCACCTCCTCGCTTCTTACTTCCAAATCCATCAACAAGAAACACACTTTCCTAACCAAACCTGCTCCTGCAAGCAGAAGAACGTTCCACGAGGACACGACCAAGTTATCCTGTCCTGTCTCCTACAAAAAATCGAAAATCTCGAGTCATCTCTTAACAAGTTTGCGCCTTTCTACGACCAACGTCGTGACCGATACTCTACTTTAAGAGATTCCGCGGCGAGAGTTATCCAAACCCATTTCCGCTCTTACCTTGTTCACAGATCCATCTCCTTCAGACATCTCAAGGAGCTTGCAATGATCAAATCCAGTTTCTTGTCTCTCAAGTCTTCGGTTTCCGGGAAACCCACTTTCCCTTTTAAGGTTGTTTCTCGGAAAGCTACAGACTTGCTCCTTCAATTGGATTCAATTCAGGTATTTTTTGTCAATAAAGTTTTGTCCTTTTTTTGTATTCAAGATGTTTGATTTAGTATCGTTTGCTTCTCTGTTAGGGTAGGATTGATCCAATGATACGGAATAGTAAGAGATCTTTGAGCAGAGACTTGGTGAGGTTTCTGCAGTATGTTGATGATTCTGTTGTTAGAAGGTATTATGCTGCTAATGTGAGCTTTGTGGGTCGCCACAGCAAAAAGCCTCAGGCTTTTGGTGTAGCGGAAAACAGAAGAGTGGAGAAGTTGAGAAACCGCATGGAGAAAGTCTCTGTTACTTGTGATGAGGATGAAGAGTTGGACTCCACGACTGATGATAGTGAAGAAGTCCATGTTGATAAGAAAAAGACTGGTAGCTCTAAGTTTAGAACTGGGGCCAAAGTAGTGAAGCCTCCGGTTAGGAAAACCATGGTGTATCAGGTGCATGATCCAACGTCGAGTGTTGAGGATGATTCAGTTGATAGTGGCGAGGAAGAAAGCCTCGTGGTATTCAGGGATAATGAAAGGAAGCATGGTTTGAAAGCTAAGAACATGGTATTGGTGAAAGGAGGAGGTGGAGGGAAGAGCAGGGTGGGGAAAACTGTGAGCTTTGATGAGAATGGGATTGTGTATAAGGTTTATGGAGATACGCCAGAGGCAAGCATTAGCGAGGAGGAAGATGACTCAACAAGCGATGGAGATGGAGACAAGAAAGGGAGTGGGAATGAAGTTGTGGAAATCAAGTATGTGCCTAAGGAAAACAAGGGCTTTGAAGAAGAAGATGAAGAAACTCAATCTGAAAGTGAAGTCTCTTCTTCAGATGGCAGTGAAGGAGACGCAATAGATGCTAATAACACGAGAAGTAATGAACACAAGAAGAGGGAGATGGAGCTTCAAAAAGGAAGCTTGATGTTCTCTCCTCCATTGCCACTAAAAATGGAACCTTGACTAGTCATGAAAGATCCAAGTCCTCTTCTTTGGTTATTTGTCTGTTCTCTGAACCAAAATAAGTTAACTTTCTTTGTTGTACAAGGCGCTGTAACATAAGCAGATGGTTCAGATTAGATTGCAACATCCTCAGGGAAGATCCGTGAGAGTTTTTTTTTCTTGGTTTGCTGATTCCGTTGTTCTTTTTGTATTCTCCACGAAACTTTTGAGTTGAGCATTTTCTTCATAGATATTCTTTTGAGTGTTGGTTTCCGTAGTTGCATGTGGAGATCAACTCAATAAGTACTGTTTCTTGCATTGTTCTTGAGTGTGTGTAATCATAGTATGCTTCTAGTTCATATAATGTACTAGCAGTAGTATTGTTCTTGGATCTTGACGACAATGTGATTAATAGTCTGTGTGAGAAATTTGTTTGCTAGCTTCATAGTATTCTATGTTTTTTTTTAATATTTGACGTTTTTTAAAAAAATTATTGTTGCAAATTAGATGGTGTTTTTAATTTTTAATATAACATTTATTAATTTTGTATGTTGTTTGACCATTTATATTGTAAAATCTATCTTGTTATTGGTTGTTTTGAGGTTACATGCATATTTAACAAAAAAAATCAATTCAATTATTGTTGTAGGGAAAACATTTAGTTTCAAAATAATTGTCGTTTTAAAGTTTCAATGCAAAATTTATGAGAAATTCCCTTAGATAAACTTTTTTAGTTTGTTCTTCACAAAAATAGTTCCTGAAGAAGAAAATGATCAAAATATATTTTTTTTGAAGCTAAATTTTTTATTTATATGTATTTATATCCTTAGGGTTAACTAATTTAGACTTTAGGGTTTAGAGTTAAGGGGTGGGTTTGGGGATAGGGTTTCAAATTTCAAAAAAAAAATAAAAAAATGTTATTTTGATTAATTTATTTTTTTAAGGCTATTTTTGTGACAAAAATTTAAAAATGACTATTTAAGAGAATTGCCCATAATTTATTAATAATTTTTTATATTATATTTTTGTATTAGTTAAAATATGATTAAATGTATAGATAATTATGTTTTTATTTGAAAATATACTGAATGAAACATATGTAGTAATAAAAACGAGGTAGTATAAAAATACTCACTCAAACGTTCAAATACAAAAAAAAATATTTTCACTAAAGTGCACTAAACTATTGAGTATTGACAAAAGTAGTCCCAAAACTAACGATGAAGACACTTAACACGTGAACGGTGCACTTTGCTAGTGGACTATATACGCCTTGTCGCTTTCTCCAAGAAATATCTCCGATCAGCTCCAGTCCCACTGCAAATAAACGTGATCTTTCACCTGTCCCCATATCCAATAACATAATGACACGTGTACATTTATGCCACGTATAATAAGTGATCACTGCCTCATGAAACTGAAAAGCTTAAGCACTTGAGATGATGGATACGATGCGTATCTCCGGCGGAGCTGAGATTTCGGTGAAATGCAACTCCTTGTCGAGCCTCGTTACTCGTCGTTGGAAGACGAAGATGTTTCCGGCGAGGATCAGAACCTGGCGACCAGCGCCGGCGGGGAATCGACTTTTAACGGTGAAATCTATCTCCAGCGAGCCGAAAGCTTTAGTAACTGATTCCAAACAAGGTCAAAGTTTTTATCTGTAAATCAACTTTTATGTATGCCGTAAAAATCACATCTTTTGATTGAAAACAGAAGCCTTTGCTTCAGATGCTGCTGCTTCTGTAGCCTCGAGCATCAAGTACCATTCTGAGTTCACGCCTCTGTTTTCTCCTGAGAAGTTTGAGTTGCCTAAGGCTTTCTTTGCCACTGCTCAAAGTGTTAGGGACGCTCTTATCGTTAACTGGAACGCTACTTATGAGTGTTACAACAGTGTGAATCCGAAGCAGGCTTACTATTTGTCCATGGAGTTTTTACAGGTTTTTGCTTTTTAAAGTCTCATCCTTTCTCTCTTTGTACTTGGTTTGTTATCTGACCCTTCTTGGCCTATATTGTAGGGTAGAGCCTTGTCGAATGCAGTGGGTAACCTTGGTCTTACTGGTGCTTATGCTGATGCTTTGAAGAGACTTGGCTTTGAATTGGAAAACGTAGCTAGTCAGGTTAGTTGATTACGGGAAATTGATCTATGGTTTACTACTTAAAATCATCTCCAATGTATTTTGTTATATTTTCCTCTATAACAGAGAATCTCTATCTCAAGCTCCAATGTATTTTTCTATAGTATTAATTTTCAAAATATAGAGAAAAATAGTAACGGGTTTGAGATGCTGTAAAAACTGGTGGTCTTATTGCTTGGTTTCACAGAGAGACTTTATCTTTCTTAATGTGTGCTGAGTTGCTGAACTCTTAGCTTTCTATTTGTAGGAGCCAGATCCTGCACTTGGGAATGGTGGACTGGGGAGACTCGCTTCGTGCTTTTTGGATTCCTTGGCAACTTTGAATTATCCAGCATGGGGTTATGGACTTAGATACAAGTACGGCTTGTTCAAACAGATAATCACAAAAGATGGACAGGAGGAAGCTGCAGAAGACTGGCTTGAGGTCTTCTTCTTGCTATTCTGATTTTTATCTCCCTCAGAGCAAAATGTTGAACAGATGACTTGAATGGTTTCTTTTCAGCTAAGCAATCCTTGGGAAATAGTCAGAAACGATGTCTCATATCCTGTGAAGTTCTATGGAAAAGTGGTTTTTGGATCAGATGGTAAGAAACGGTGGATTGGTGGAGAAGACGTTCTGGCCGTTGCTCATGATGTTCCTATCCCTGGCTATAAAACTAAGACTACTATCAATCTACGTCTCTGGTCAACTAAAGCCCCTTCAGCAGATTTTGATTTGTCTTCATATAACTCTGGCAAGCATACTGAGGCAGCAGAAGCTCTATTTAACGCTGAAAAGGTCTTTATCTTTCTACTCTTGTTTGCAATAGAACAAGTTTTGGAAGTATTACATACTGAAAATAGTTGTTTTCTTCCCTTTTCTCCACTAATGGAATTAGATTTGCTACGTGCTTTATCCTGGAGATGAGTCAGATGAAGGAAAGGCTCTTCGTCTGAAGCAACAGTACACTCTGTGCTCAGCCTCGCTTCAAGATATCATAGCACGTTTTGAGACGAGGTCTGAAGGAAATGTTAACTGGGAAGAATTTCCAGAGAAGGTTGCAGTGCAGATGAATGACACTCACCCAACCCTATGCATTCCTGAGCTAATGAGGATTCTAATGGATTTGAAAGGACTAAGCTGGGAGGACGCTTGGAAAATCACTCAGAGGTACCTCTCAAAATGACTGTGTCTTGTTCTTATTTGTTTTTATTACCTTAAAGTAAAGATAATCCACAGTTTTGGAACTGTTTCTGAATAGTGTAATAATATTGATAGGACTGTGGCATACACGAACCATACAGTCCTGCCTGAAGCACTGGAGAAGTGGAGTTTAGAACTAATGGAGAAATTGCTCCCTCGTCATGTGGAGATTATCGAAAAGATTGATGAGGAGGTCCATCTCTGAACAGCATCAACTGTCTCTCTTCTTCTTCTTTTTTTCCACATCTCTGGTCTAATCTGCACTTGCTGTATTGCAGCTAGTTGGCACAATTGTTTCTGAGTATGGCACCGAAGATCCTGACTTGCTCAAGGAGAAACTGAAGGCAATGAGGATCTTAGAAAACGTCGAGTTGCCTACTGCCTTTGCAGATGTGATTGTAAACCCAAAGAACACACCAGTTGTTATTGCAGCAAACACCGAAGTTTCTAAAGAAGATGCTCAAACTGGTGTGAAAAAGGAAAAAGAAGAGGAAGAAACTGCGGAAGTTATCCCACAACCGAAAGTTAAACCACCAAAGATGGTCCGTATGGCCAACCTCGCTGTTGTTGGTGGTCATGCTGTAAATGGGGTTGCAGAGATACACAGTGAAATAGTGAAAACTGATGTTTTTAATGATTTCGTAAAGGTAAACATTCTAAACTAATGAAGCATATAATTCACTGTAATGAGTCTCATTACTGAATATTCTAATATTTGTTGCAGTTGTGGCCGGATAAATTCCAAAATAAAACCAACGGAGTAACACCAAGGCGATGGATTCGTTTTTGTAACCCTTATCTAAGTGATATTATAACTAACTGGATAGGCACTGAAGACTGGGTCTTAAATACTGAAAAGCTTGAGGAACTAAGAAAGGTATGTGATCTTTATCAGATTCAATGTTGCTTCACATGCTGTTATCTTTTTAGTAAGACATCAGATAACTTTGTTCGGTCTTTCTCCAGTTTGCAGATAATGAAGATCTCCAATCTGAGTGGAGAGCAGCAAAGAAGAAGAACAAGTTGAAGGTTGTGTCATTAATCAAGGAAAGAACTGGATATACTGTCAACCCGGATGCAATGTTCGACATTCAGGTCTTGTTTACAATAGCCCAATGAATCTTTGAATGGCAAATAGTAAACTTATTGTTTGTTTGTTTTTTTTGTATATATTGCAGATCAAGCGTATACATGAGTACAAGAGACAACTGCTTAACATCTTGGGAATAGTTTACCGCTACAAAAAGATGAAGGAAATGAGTTCAAGTGAGAGGGAGAAAGCATTTGTTCCAAGAGTTTGCATATTTGGGGGAAAAGCATTCGCCACATATGTGCAAGCTAAGAGGATTGTGAAATTCATCACAGATGTTGGGTCTACAATCAACCATGATCCTGAAATAGGTGACCTGCTTAAGGTAAGTGACCCTATCACTATGTATACTTTACATACTTGCTTGTATGAATCATATTCTGAGAAGACAACCTGCATAATCCTCCCTCAAGTTTGATATAATGGTCTTGTGGAAATTGGTAACTGTATTATAAGTTTTAACTACCTTACAGGTTATCTTTGTTCCTGATTACAACGTCAGTGTTGCTGAATTGCTCATTCCAGCAAGCGAGCTTTCTCAGCACATCAGGTATCAACTTATTTGGCCAAGTCATTTTTTTGTTGTTGTCACAGCTCCATGGGGCTGAAACACTGAAATTAAGATAACTGGTAAATCGGGAACTGGACTAGTTTATATGTTTATCACTTTATCATGAGAACTGTGGCAATGAGTATGTAATCAATGGTACTCTTACCATTTTCTGAAGAGTAAGAGTTATCTCTGCAGTACCGCTGGAATGGAAGCGAGTGGGACAAGCAACATGAAGTTTTCTATGAACGGTTGCATTTTGATTGGAACCTTGGATGGGGCAAATGTGGAGATCAGAGAAGAAGTTGGCGAAGAAAATTTCTTCCTCTTTGGTGCTAAAGCTGATGAGATTGTGGATCTCAGGAAAGAGAGAGCAGAGGGAAAGGTATATGAAATTGAACATAATCTTGCTGTGCTTACCGTCTTCTTCTTAGTGTCAAACATAACTTCATTATGACCTGTTTTCTCTTTTGCGTTCCAGTTTGTTCCAGATCCTATGTTTGAAGAAGTCAAGCAATTCGTTAGAAGCGGTGTCTTTGGCTCAAACAACTATGATGAACTCATTGGCTCTTTGGAAGGAAACGAAGGTTTCGGGCGTGCGGATTACTTCCTTGTTGGCAAAGACTTCCCTAGTTACGTTGAATGCCAAGCAAAAGTTGACAAGGCATACCGTGACCAGAAAGTAAGTAGTGATGCTTTATCTTATATGTTGAGCCACTATGAGACTTCCTCAACATCTAACCTTGAATTGCTATAAATGATTACAGAGATGGACGAGAATGTCAATCTTGAACACAGCAGGTTCGTCCAAGTTTAGCAGTGACCGGACGATCCACGAATATGCCAAAGACATATGGAATATTAAGCAAGTTGAACTTCCATGAGCCTTGACCCCAGTCTACCTTAAGAAGTCTTTTGAATGTTTCTTTCCACTTCCTAAGTTTCCAGTGTATCCAGGGTAAATAAGGAAATCATATGTAATGATATGCAACACATTATTCCTTCACGTTAGTATCTTTTGAGTTCAATCAACTGCTCATGAGAGACTTGATGCTTCTGAGTTCTGATGAGCCAGACGGTGAACTACAACCTTCAAATCTCCTTTTACTCTCCCAGAAATCGCACCAATCGGTCTGTGAAGTGTTTGCTGGCCACCTAGAGCTTGAGAACACCCATAACTCTTGCCACACACTTTGAATTTTGTAGCTGGAGTTACTCTATTGTTTTCTCTGCATTCACTTCTCAGAGGAGAAGGCAATGCTGCTTGGGCAACAACATCACTTCAAGTACCAGACTGTTCTAAACCTGAGTGGAGAAAACACTTTCACTGAATCCTGTCTTGACTCAACACAGTGCTCCTTCACATTAGTATCTAAAAGTTCAATCGACTTTTCCGGAGAAATCTTAAGCATAATCGAACCGGTTAATAAAGAAACTAGAACCAAACCAGATTAGCGTACATGAATAGCCGAATAGGGCTGGCAAACCGAACTAAATCCAACTCGAAAAAGTAGTAGTAAATCCGAATCGAAACTGGTAAAATATTTGAATGGATCCAAAATTTTAATACCGAAAAACTAGAACCAAATATGATTTGAACCGAAATATTTCAAAATACATGAAAATACCTAAATCACACATATATTAATTATTTTTAGATTTAGATTTAAAATTCATGAAATATCTAAAACACATGAAAATACTCGAAATTATTCAAATACCTGAAAATATTCATAAATTATCTAAAATAATCAAAAATTAATATTCAAAGTAGCAAAAATACTCAAAACCATGGAAAGTTTGAAATACCTATATGTTTTCTATCGAAGTATTCTAACTAAACCAATTTTCATATTATTTTAGTTATTAGTCATACATTATTTAAATTTATATATTATTTTTATTTTGGGATTTTGATAAATTTAATATATATGTGGATTTTTAAAAAAATTTACATAATTTAAACGGATATCCAAATTCTAACTAAAATTTATATATACTCGAATCGGATTGAAATCTCTGACTCCAAAAATTCAAAACTCCAATAGAGCCGAATCGAACTTGAACAACAGCTATCCGAATACCCAACCCCAACCCTATACGTTACCTTGTGCACAGCCTAACATAATATTCTTTGAAGTTAGATTTTAGCCTCACAATATTCTTTGAAGGTGCACACAATAACGTGGAATGACTTATTGGTTCAATTCCACATAAAATAAATTTTACATTTGCCTTGAATGAAATAAAATGCTCATGATTACATAAATTTCACAAATGAAACAAAATTTAAAAGAAACTATTGTACTACAAATTTTGATAAGTAATGTAATAGATACATTCCATTTTTCTATCATATTTTATATTCATCTTATTCAGTTTCTTTTTATCCCACTAATTCCATTACTAGTTTTCCATTTACCATTTCTTAAAAAGTTAGTATACGAAAATAAATATACCTAAAATGTTATACATAATGTATTTCCATATTTGATAAGAAACGTACCCAATATCTCGTACTCAGCAAGGAAATAACATTATTCAGTATTGAATGTGCAGACACGGTTTCAAAACGTCTTCCTTAATTTGATATTAATATTTAATTCCCAGACTTGTTGACAAAAAAATAAAATAATGCCCGGACTCTAATAATCTGCAATCTTGCCAAAATTTATGCTAAATCCTATTATTAATTCCCTTAAACGATCACATTAACGGTTCATATTCTTCTATAAATAATCATTCTTCTTTCTCAGTATTATTGTAAGTTAAGTCGGAGAAACCAAACATGAATCGATCAATGTCTTTTGTCTTGTTACTGGCGATTCTTGTCTCTGTGGCTGACGCTGCATGGGAAGACGCTCACGCTACGTTTTACGGCGACATTAGCGGCAAAGAAACAATGCGTTAGTCTCTTTATATTGTTACTGATTAGTATATATCTTTTTTAAGTTCAATATAAATTGCCTAGTTAGTAATATGTAGACTCGTTAAAAGTACGTAGTCATTAGCCTTTAAAAATATGAATTTAATTTGTAAATCAATAATTTTTTAGTGAAAGTATAATCGTGTCTACTACTCTTTCCGTTTCAAAATATTACATGTTTTAGGTTTTTTCACACATATTAATAAAATATATTAAATTTTAGCATTAAATTTATAATTTTTGTGATTAATTATTTTCCATAACTTTTAACCAATCAAAATTCAACAAATACAATTAATTTTTTTGAAGTTTACAATTTATCATTATTACCTACTAAAAATTGTATTGAAAAAGTATAAAATATAACTTCTTGAAACATTTTTTTTGCTAAAATATGAATTATTTAGAAACGGAAGAAGTAATTTTTATAATGTTTTGGCGTGACAGAAGGAGCATGTGGTTATGGAGATCTATTTCAAGAAGGTTATGGGTTAGAAACAGCTGCTCTAAGCACTGCACTCTTCAACAACGGCCAAACATGCGGTGCTTGTTTCGAGCTCACGTGTGTAAACTCAAAATGGTGCAAACCAAACGCCGGTTCAATCAGAATCACAGCTACCAACTTCTGCCCACCTAATTACACCCCACCGGTTGATATCCATTGGTGCAACCCTCCTAACAAGCACTTTGACCTATCCATGAAGATGTTCACTTCCATTGCTGAGTACCAAAGTGGGATCGTTCCTGTGAAGTTCATGAGAGTGAAGTGTCAGAAGAGAGGTGGTGTGAGGTTTGAGATTAAGGGAAACCCTAATTTCATTATGGTTTTGGTGTATAACGTTGGTGGAGCAGGAGATGTTAATAGCCTGGCTATTAAAGGGCATAAGAGTAATTGGATAGCCATGCAGAGGAACTGGGGGCAGAATTGGAATACTGGTGTTGGTTTGGTTGGACAAAGACTCTCGTTTACGGTGAAGACCAGTGATGGTCGGAGCATGACGTTCTATGATGTTGCGTCGGAGTCTTGGGGGTTCGGTCAAACTTTTGAAGCAAAATCGAACTTTAATTAGAGAGATTATCGTAACTTTCTTTTTCAGATTTATGTTAGTTTTTAACAAAAAGAAAAGATTTATGTTAGTTTCTTGAGTTTTTGTTAGAAGCTACTATTTCATAGTACTACTATAATTATAAATCATTAGTTTCATAAGATGTTGTTTTATTGATGAATGAGTTGTTGTCAGGGTTGGTCCTAGCAATGAAACATATTAACTGTCCTCAAATATTTAGATGTTAATCTTAATATATACAAGTTTTATAATCTTAAAAGTTTAATAAGTATATTATAATATGCTTTAAAACACCACAAATATTATTGCTTTTAAAACATACTAACAACAAAGATTTTATATCTTATAATATGCTTTAAAATACCACAAATATTATCTATTTTTTCTATGTCTATGGTTAGCTGAAATAGTGAGAAAAAGCATTGTGAGTCTTTATTTTGAAAGAGTAAGGTTGTAACTTGTAATTGAGAATGGCAAACAAACTGAGAGTATGTTGTGAAAGACCAATCAAGAAAATTGCAATATCTTTTTATTATGATTTCAATAATATAAAAAATTATCATAATGATTTTAGATAGAATTTTTGAGTCATCTATGTTTTTAGAATGTTTTTAAAAAAAAAATCATAAAAGCTTCCATTTAAAATTGCATCTTCTTTTTCTTGTTCTTATACATAGTGTTACCATTTCCGCAGTCTCTATCAAATCATTCATTAATATGTATCTTAATATGTTAATATTACTAAAGTTATAAATCTATTATTTTCATTAAGTTACATTAATTTACAAGTTTATGGCTATGGTTTATAATATGAAAATGACCTTCTATACTTCTTTTATTCTACTATATCTATGTTTATTCAAATTATTAAAACTTAATATGAAGTATGATATGATATATGTGTATGATGATGATGTCTCAGTGTTTTTTTGAAACTAATGATGTCTCAGTGTCACAAATAAATTCTCAGATCATTTCCCATTTTTCATATGAGAAAATACATTTGACTTGTTGGAATGAAAAACTTTGTAGATATAGAGAAAGTGTTTTAAGTGTTTAAAGAGAAAGAAACTTTGTGAAGAAGAAAGCTTTTTATTATGTAGAAGAAGATTTTTTTTTATTACTTTGGATGATTTATATAAATTTAGATGATACAAAATAAAAAGAGAGTAGAGGTATTTATAGCCTCCAAATTGCAAAATATTTCAAATACTTTAATCCTAAATCTAGATAATTCTACTTAAATATCTAGAAAATTTTATCCTAATTATCCAGATTTTTCTATGAAAACATCTATATTTTTATTTTAAGGAGGTGGAAGATTATTTTAGAATTTTGGTTAAATTTGGACTAAACATGATTAACCAATTATTAGCCCAATAACGTGACCAAATCAAGTTTACTTTTCAACATGACTATATGCTATTCTAAGGAGTAAATTTAATTATAAGTTATAGATTCACTTGACTTTTGAATATTTGTTTTCCTCCATTATATCATATATATGGAAATAAATTAAAGTCTGAGGAAGACTATATTAATTTTATAAACATATATAAGGATAAGCACAATTGTTCAAATTCACATAAATATCCAGAATTTTTAAAAAAAAATATATATCATTGGAATTATGTGTCAGCCCTCGACACTCCTCTTCCTCATTCTATCAGTTGTTGCGATCGACCACCTTCCTCTCACAAATGCCAGAGTAAGAAGCCTCAAGTATGCTGAGTGGTGTGTGATATCTATATCAGCCACAGATGCACAAATGCAAGCCAATATTGATTGGTTGTGTAGCCAGGAAAAATTTGACTGTAAGCCAATCAAACCTGGTGGGCACTGCTTTGAACCAAATAATCTTAGGAGCCATGCATCGTTTGTGATGAATAGGTATTACCAGAAAAACGGACGTGCAGAAAAAGCATGTGATTTCAATAATTCTGGTAGGTTCATTAATACCGATCCAAGCTATGGTGATTGTGTGTATGATTATTAATGAAAAAATAAAGCATTTTGTCATTCAGAATTTCATATTTTAGTCAATATATTTAACTTAATGACTTCACCGGTACCATTGGGTTCAACATTTTTTGGATTCTCGCATTGGCTGCAACTACAAATCTTTTTCTTTTGTATGATAAATCTATTTGAAATGCATTATTCAATTGGACATCATGTGTAAAACTAACCAGTTACAACAGATAACATTAAATTATTACATCTCGTTTCTTTTTGGATGGAAAAATAAAATAAATTATTTTCAAAATTTGTATCACATCCTAAATTTAGATGAATTTACATGATTAACTGTTTTATTTATAACATATCCACCAAAAATTTAGATGAAACAGTTGCACAATTTCAAATCTTAAATTATTGTGGATAATCTTAAATTATTTAACTATTGTGGATAATCTTAAATTATGTAAATATAAAATTTAGTTTGTTTTTTGAAATCTGCAAAATTAAGTTTTTATAAATTCAAAGTTTTTTTATAATTTTGTTACTTCTTTCCTAAAAGTTAAAATAAAAGTAAAAAAAATTATTTTCTTCTTCTTAAATTTTTGATTTTTTCTTAGATTTTGTTTGAAATTTATAATAGTTTTGACTAAAACAAAGACAGTTTGGATATTAATATGGATAAATTTTTAAAATTTAATATATTAAAATAAAAAGTAATTAATTAAGATATTAAATTGGGTAGTTTTAAGTACTAAAATGTTTTAAGAATATAGTTGGGTATTTCTATGGAATTTTTTTAAGTTCAAAAATACTCGACTATGATATAGTTTTTATTGATGCATGATATGTCACCGTCTTAGAGTAGAGAATCAAGGATTATCGCAATGACACTATGAAACATTCTCAAACTTTAAAAAATCAAAATCAACATACAGGTCTTATAAACCTCCAATTCTAAAACATTACTATAATTTCCTATAATAAATTTTATATTTCTGATCTATTACATCTTTTGGTTGCATTGACTATTGGCAGGAATCTATGTATAATAAATTACTAGATTGCTCTAACAATGTTACTAATACAACCAAATATAGAGATATGTAAAGTAGTTTATTATGTACGAGAATAAGAATGTGATTTAACCTCTTCTAAAAGCTTCTCATAAAGGTTTGTTCATTCAAACATATATGTAAACATATATTCTATTCTACTTTCAACTAGATACATTTTTGTTATTTAAATAGCAGAAAACAGATTGCATAAATCTTTAATCAGAGCATATATATCTAAACTATCTACTTCTACAATATTAATCCTAAAATTTCTTACGCAATTAGAGTCTTTCCCTATATGTTAAAGTTTTGCAGCATCCCAAGATCCTATGATACCTCCTAACCTCTTGACCTCTTCTTCAGAAGCATACCACTTGGGTATAATCTTTGATGCGTAAGGGTACATATCCTTAGCAGAGCTCTTGATAGTATTCTCCACAACTTCCGCAACGAAAGCAATTTCTGTAAAAAAACAAACAAACAAGAATTATCAGTAATGAGTCCTTATAGTCCTTAGAGAAAGATTAATGGGGGTTTTAGGTGGGTTCTTAGGAGATGGGACCCACAAAATTTTAAAAATCCACTTCTTCCGGTACCTCTTCTCTAAGAGTATCCGCAATGGGAAGTCATTAATGAGAATCCTTAGTAAAAAAATAATTAAATAATCAGTGGATTCTACCAAAATTTAAGGATTCGATCTTTAAAATCCCTAAATAAGGATCGGTACTTACACTATTTGCTTCTTTTTTTTAATCTGAAAAAAAAAATCAAAAAAAAAAGTTTTAAGGACTTCACAATGGAATCCACCATTGTGGATGCTCTAAAAGTCAACTCTTAAGGAATTCTTGTACTATTCACGGGCCCTACGGACACGTTGCGGCCCGCGATTGATTAATTTTTTTGTTTAAAAAAAAAAATCAGGAAAAAAAAAACTAAGAACTTCAATTGGAGTTCTTAGGGTTAATTATGGTCTTGTGTAAGTTACCTAAAATTATATTTTAAAGTAAAAACCAAAGTTAAAAATATAATAATCACCTCGTGTAGGTCTATGAATGGTCTTAGATAGCTGACAAATCATGAAGATAATAGCAGCAAGAACGGACTTAGGGTTTCTCCGGATATCAAAGTTCTCAGCTATTTCAACAGCTTCTCGTATGGCCTTTGTCTCTCTTTCAGTTATGTCGAGTTTAGAACAGAACCGGCGAACAAGTTCTCCTGTTTTGATAATCACCTGAGGAGCAGCACAAGAAGAAGAAGAAGCTGTCTCCACTTGATCTGAATCTAGTAGACGCCTTATAGTCATACTAGCTCTGTTTATATATTTCAATTTCACACCGTGAGCAACCATAGAGATCTCTTTCAACGTCCTCGAGAGATTCATCTCACGACAAGCCGTTGAAACAGCAGCCGCACAGACTGCAGTTAAGTGTTTACCTCTGCTTAGTCTCTTGTTCTTGTCACCATCAAACTTTGAAACAATCTCGCAAGCCCTAAACTCGACACCACTTACAAGCTTTAGACCTTCTGTCATTCTCTTGATCTCCTTGCACGCTTTCACGATAAGATCTTCTTCAGAGTTCTTGACGAGACTCTGTGCTCGGTACAAGTCATTCTTGGAGGTGCTTGTGTCGATGATGGTGCCTATACCACCGGATTTGAGAAGAGGGTTGGTAGGAGCACCGACGCGGTTAGGGTCTTGGTCACTGCTGTTATCATCGTTGGAGAACGTTCTCCATTCTTGGCTGTCTTCTATGTAGTGATCGGAGATAACGAGGCTACACTCTGTGCAGATTGTGTCGCCGGTTCTTGTGTCTATCACCGTTTCGGTTACTTTCTTGCAGTCCAAGCAAGTGTCCATTAGGTTTTGAGTGTTGGTTTCTTCTTGTGTAATGATTGTTTTGTTGTTGTTGGATGGTTTGATACTTGAGGATTGATGTAATCTGTAGTTGCTTTTATAGAAGATATAGTGTTCCTTTTCCTAAGGGGATTTAATTTAGATGATTGTTTTACAAGTTTACAATTAGTAAAGGAAAATTTTCCTTTTTCTAGATTCACACCGTCAAATTTATTTATCATGCATCTTTTTATTTAAATAGTATAGATTTTGGGAATGTATTTTAATAATATAATATTTTATCAAATAAAAAGCGTCTTTACATAATAATAAAGAAAACACAAAAAGGTGGTTTTTGCGGATTCTCACATCTAATATGGCATTACACATGTCTCCCTATGTATATATAAGTCAAAAGTGTTATTACATAAACATATCAATTAATTTACAGATGATAGAGTACATGTGGGTTGATGACTGTAAGGCATTTTTTTTTTTTTTTGGGACAAATGAGGCAGATTTATACAATGAAAACTAAAGGTTATCTTCCTGACTATACCTTTAAATTAAATCTCATATGGAATCTCCTATGCAATTTACACATGCAAAGTGAAGGATCATGATAAATATCTACATGGCCTTGTGTCTTATTCTAAAGCACATCTCATAAGTTCAATCTAACGACATAAACTAATCCTAAATGATATCAATTTATCATTCAAACGAGTGAAACGATATGCAGAGTCTTCTTTTGCCTCAAGTATATATGTGATATATAGGGATCACTATTATTTTAGCAAAGAAGTGATGGAAATGGTGGAAGCTGGCTTTATGATCTTCAACAAAATATATATACTTGCTACTGTGTTCATGTTTTGGTTCTTAGTGTCATCAACATTTAAAGATTCTCTAACCCATATCTAAGACAATACTCTCTCCGTTTCAAAATGATTCATGTTTTAGAAAAAAAAATTATTTCAAAAAGATCAAGATTTTATATTTTCAGTGTATATAATAATGGTAAATTGTAAATTTCAAAGCATTAATTATGTTTACTAAATTTTGATTGGTTAAAAATTATAGAAAATAGCTAAACATGAAAAAATAATGCTTTTATTATCAAAATGTTATGTTTTTTAATAAGTGTGTAAACTTTAGAATATGCATTATTTTGAAACGGAGTAAGTATCATTTATGCTTCACGGCTCGGAGTTATATTTTTCATTCTTCCCAAAAAAACCTCAATACTTTCTTACTTATCAAATTAAACCCCATTTTAACCGAAGCTGCAAAGTTTATAATAACAGGGGGGACCCACCAAGTTTCAACTTCTTTTGTAATAAAGGCCTTTAAAAAAAAAAAACTGTTGGCTGTCCAATCTGCGATTTGTGGAGCTTCTTCCATCTTCTCCGTAGCTGTGAAATCCTAAAAGAATCCAACTTTCTGTAATTGGAGAAAGAGGTGAAAGATGACAGACAACGGAGACTCGGCTAGGGTTCCTCCTAGCGACTCGGCTACATCGAACGATTCTTCTCGAACGAGGCAAAGGTTACCTCTTTTTTCTTTTCCTTCCTTCCTTCCATCTGATAGCAATTTTCGTAAATTCAATTTTTTTTTAATGCCCAATAATTGTATTTGGATTTTGTATCTTCCCTGGATTTTGCTGCTTTACCTAATTTTTTTTGAGGTAGCAGGAGAAAGAGAAAGTGGGATCAGCCAGCGGAGCAGCTTGTTGCAGCTGGAGTTGTGATTCCTCGATTATTCCCTTCAGGCAATGCTATCAATGTTCCTCCTCCTTCTAACACTGTTGCTCCATTGTTCCAAACGCTTCCTCATGCACTTCCTAAACTTATTCAAGTAATTCTCTCTTACCCTCTCTTTTCAATGTTCAAGAAATCGCTAGACGGCAGTGTTTAGGCCTCTTATAGAGGTTTGTTGTTTAGGCGGGCATCTAGACCATTTGCATAGATGTTATGTCATCATGTTTTTGTTTTTCTGAATCATGTCTTTTGTAATTAATTTGGTATCTGGTAATGCTAACATGATGATTCATTGTATTTTTTTGTGGCATGTCCATCCAGGATGAGTTGACCATAGCTAGGGAAATCGTTATCAACGATGCTGAGGCTTCTCTTAGGCACAAGCTTACTAAACGCTCAACTCAAGAAGATGTAAGTATGCATGGTTGGTTTTCTGTGCATGATAATATAAGATACAATTGTTCCTTCCTTCTCGTGTTTTCAGTGTCTTATTCGTCTTGCAGATTCAGAGATCTACTGGTGCTGTGGTGATTACTAGGTTTGTCCAACATTTAAGTCACGATTTTTTCTTTGTATAATAATCTTTTCTAAATTAGATTGCTGATATTTTTTTTTAGGGGGAAGTATCGTCCTCCAAATGCACTTCCTGATGGTGAAAAGCCATTATATCTTCACATATCTGCTGCTGCTCATGTATGTTATCCTTTTTAGCTTAACAGAACACTAGTCAAGGGGGATTGAAAGGGCTAATAAAACTCTGTATTACCGTAATCTGAGAAGCTTTATATGACCTATGATCTTTGAAAGTTTGGCCTGTTTTTTAATGTTTGTTATCACAACTGCAGTTAAAAGAGACTACAGAGCGAATTTTGGCAGTTGATCGTGCAGCAGCTATGATTGAGGAGATGATGAAACAGAAAACAAACGCACAGGTTGGGCTGGTTGGTTCTCAGACGGTCAAGGTAGATAGTGTAGTGTGACACTTTCTTTTTTATACGTATGAAAAATAAGGGCAGCAATAAAGTGAACTATTTTTCCATTCCAGATGCTGAACACATGCGTTTATTTGGGTTTTGAAGCTGACCCATCATCTAATGTTGCTGCTCGTATTCGTGGGCCTAATGTCAGTCTTCCTTCAATCTCTTACCCTTTGTTATTTCTAATTTACATCAAAAGAACTGAATCTACAGTCTGGCATAAAATAGGTCAACACCTTTCCTTATTTTATAACTTAAAACTGTGTAAAAGAATCAGTAGAAGTGCTTGTCTATTGGTCTAGGTTTTCATCTTTGTTTTACTTTTTGCATTATTTTGTCACTTGATGAATTCGAGAGGTTCTAATGTTGAAGCTCTCTCCGACATCTCCGTGCAACCGGGAGAGAACGTTTTTTGTGTTGTTGGTGGTTGGCTTTCCTACATGCAGGATCAGTATATAAATCACATTATGAATGAAACAGGAGCAACCGTCATACTAAGAGGGCGTGGTTCAGGGAGCCTTGAGAACCAACATGGTGAAGGTAATTTTTTTGCCTCATTTGTGTTTGTCTTTTGTCTCAGTTTGAAGGTGTTATTTGTGCAAGGACACCTGGGCTACATTATTAATGTAATTCCTGTTTTACGCATTATTGCAGAAGCACAGCAACCATTGCATCTATTATTGTCCAGCAGCAATCCAAAGAGCATTGATGATGCAAAACGTTTAGCTGAGAATCTTATGGATACAATCAGTGTAGAATTTGGGGCTTCAAGGTTCGTTTTATCTTCCAAAACTTTGTCAGAGACAATAGGCTTTCTCCCTGTTTCCATATCTTCTCGTCTTTACTTTTAGTTATGTCGTGCTGATAAGTTTGAAACCACTCTGTTTTTGAAAGCTAATGTTTGCTTCTAGGTCTTCTATTTTCTGACAGAAGCATGTACCTATTGTGTTTTTGTCAGTTCATTTACTGACTTGTAATTGTATATGGCTGTCCTACAAAATTTTCAGGGTTTCCTCAAACAAGGTGTATGGTGCTGTTCCACCACCACAGCAACTACTTGCTGGAGCTCCCAATTCTGAAACTGCGCAAAAGCTAAATTTGAGTTCAGCATATGGTTTGGTGACATCACTACCTATCATATCAACGCCAAATGTTGTTAATACGTTTTCAGTTCCTCCAGCAACAACTCTTTATCCTCAGTTTCCAGTGATGCAGCCTCCAGTCAGTTACTTACAACCTGTGGCTGGTGGAACTAGCTATAATGGGTATGCAGGAATATACCCTCAAGCCACTCCACTGCAACAAGTTGCTCAAGTCCTTAAGCAATCTGTTTCTCCTGTTATCTCCACTGTGCCCCCTACTTTGTTGACAGCTGCGTCCTTATCAAAGCCAAGTGATATTTCAAGTAAGGAAAAGGAAAGGCGTCCTCTCCAAAAGCGAAAGTTTCAGGAGCTACCAGCTGATTGTAAAGTCCCACCAAAATCCAAAGAGGTAACATAACTTTTTTCTGGAATGGCAATGGTTTTAGGGAGAAACGGATGGGTCGAAGACCATGTTATCTTCCATAACTAAGTTACCTTTGTATGAGTGGGTGTTTGAAAAAATGTTTGCGAGGTGTTGGGTACTTGTAAGCAATAAGCATTAGTTAACAGTGAACAGATCAGGCAAGTGTTTTACATGGGAAAATGGTTTAGATATTTTTGGTGGGGTTGAAAAATTGTCTTCTGGTAGTTAAAGGTTAAGTAAGTAGTATGAAGTGTGTAGCATGTATCTTCATAAGTATTTGTGTGTGTGAATATTTACTGTTTGTAAAGATTTCAAACCTGATTACGAAACCTTTTAATTGGGGAATAATTACAATTATCATGGAATCTGTTACGGATCGTGAAACTCCCCTGGTTTCTAATGCATTCTTTCAGTTTCACTGTTATAATTTTATCATGTGCTGAACATTTTCCCTTACTATTCCAGGTATTTTTCTGAACTTCTAAGAAGCTAACTAGCTGATTCTGGACCCGTGGGCCTTTGGTTTGAATGTTTCACAGGGTATTCTTGATATTGGAGGCACCATGTGTTTGCAGTCATTCTTGCTTTTGGCGATCAGAATCAGAACCTCATAAGTTTAAAACGTCCTTCCAAAGTCATGACATGTCTCCCTTGTGTGCATGATGACGTGCAGACCATTTTTGCATAATCCCATGTATCTACGCTTTAGTACCTTGCATTTAGGTTGGCATTAGGCACGTATCTATGGTAGAATAGGCTCATCTTTAACTTGTGTCTTTAAGGATGTTAGTGAGCTTGTGGCTGTCTGAAAGAAGATGTTGTTCTAGTTCACTTAGGTCCTGAATGAGCTTGTAAAGGTTTAGCTTTGGGGTAACATCTTTGTCCTGGATTTGAAAGCAAGCTTTACTCTCTATGCTTTTAACGAATACCATCTCTTTGTAATTTTGCATGATCACTATTTATCTGCGAATACAATTATCTAACTGTTGTATTGTAAAATGGCAATGTTCTGTTCCAATCATTTGTTGCAGAAGTCAGAGTTAGCAATGGCAGGTGAAGTTGCTCCAAAGAATATAGTTGAGCCAACAGGAAATGGAGTGCGGTCACTGCCTTCACCACGATCCATGATGCCTCCTCCTCCACCAAAGACCATCCCACCACCACCTTCTAGGGCTGTGTCTCCTCCATCATCGAGAGCCATGCTTCCTCCACCTCCGCGATTTACACCATCAAAACAACCTCCAGCTCCAAGATTACAGGACGACCAAATCACTATAAAGAAACCAAATCCAGTTCCAGGTATAAGATATAATCGGTTCTTGTGTTTAAACCTGTAACGTAAGCATAACCTAGCATCACATTTATGATCAACCACCCCATGATGTTGCAGATACTTTAATAAAGCTGATGGAGTATGGGGACGATGAAGACGACGATGAAGACTAGACATTGACAGTGTAGTGGTAGATGATGGAGCCATCTGATCTGGCAAAACAAAATGCATGGCTATGTTTGAAACAATACAATGTTGGGGTCTTGTTTATTTGGCACTTCCTTGCTTAGGACATGAGCTACACTTGTCTTACACCTATTACTCTATGGCTGATTTTGTGATGCTCTTTTTGTTGTACCTCTTTACCATTTAATACACATTATAGAGAAGCCTTTCCCAATTAGATTACCATTAAAACAAAGCTTCTAGATGTCTTTTACTTTTATTTCACTAAATAAAACATATTCATGAAATGATGAATATTAAATATTACAAAGGTCAAATAAATTCAATACAAACATGATGTGTAAACAAAGTCTATACCAATAACATAAAGTTTAATCATCTGATTCACTCACTTTTTCATCTTCTGTAAGAATTGTTCAAGGATTTAGAAGAACCAGCAAAGAGATCCAACAAGAGCTTCTCAAGATCATCAGTACTGTACTTGATATACCTCTCACTCACACTGTTGTTGTGTCTACTGTAAAACGTCCAGTACGCTTGAATCACCCACATTGATGCCTTTGTCCTCACATCTTCTCTCAGCCTCTCGTCCGAGATCAACCACCCGGTTTGCGCCTTGTACACTTCCTCAAACGCAGAGTTGAATCCTTGAAACCGCTCCCTCGGGCGCAAGTTTCTTGAACCAGAACCTGAGCCAGAGCCTGAACCGTCGTCCTTGAGGAAAGACAAGACAGGAAGCCAAGTGGAGCGTTCGTACTCTGTTGCTTGCTGCTGAAACTTCCATGTATGTTTTCGGTTCCATTTGTCGCCAAAGATATGTTTCAGCTCGGACTTTAGCACTTTCCTGGTCATGTAGTGTATGTTATTAAGGAGAAAGATGTGTCTCAGAGACACGTCTCTGTATAGCTTCGCTTTCTCTTCAAGGTTAGCTTCAAGAACCGATGTTATGGAGTAGAAATGCTTAGTCATAGCCAGAAACTTCTCCGGTGAAGAAGAGTTTTCGTGAGTAGACTCTTCTTCCACCACCATCACGGGGTTGATAACATCCGGAGATGGAGGTATTGTGAGATCTTCTACTACATCATCATGTTCCATTAGAAGCGAGTCAAGCGTTTGGCTAAAGTCTGTTAACGCCATGAGGTAGTTCATCACGTAGTTTGTGAGCGGGTGAACAGCTCCTCCAGGGAAAGGATGAGAGGAAACATCAGAAGCAATAGCACTTTTGAACTCAAGAAACGTTGCTCTTGCGCAGTCACCAAGCCTCCTCATCACTTCTCTGTACTCTCCTCTCACGGATGATGAATCTGAGAAGAGTGCATCAATCTCTGGTAAAAGCTCAGACGCTAGCTCATACATTTCAAGAATCCTAAGCAGCTTCTCAGGTTGTCGTGGACCAAGAGACACAGCTTCACCGAAATTAAGCAACTGCATCACAGGAGCCTTCACTATATCGACAAAACATGTTAACTCCCCAAAGATCTGAGTAACCAGAGACTTCTCGCTAACGAGGTACATCTGCACAATGCTTCTCATAACACGAACCCATTTCTTGATGTTTGTATTCAACGTAGCCCAATCCATCTTCAAAACATCTTCAATACTCAACTTCTCAACCTCATGGTCGTAAAGAAACTCGTCCAAAGCCTCTTTCCTAGCCACAGTACACACCTGGATACACTCACGGTCATACCCTGAAGCAATCATAGTGTTTGCAATGTTCTTGAGATCTGATAACACCTCAGGTCTAACCAAATCAAGCAAGATCTCCTCTGAGTTTCTCCTACTGTTGTTGTTGCTATTACTTCCTCCTATAACCAAATCCTCAGTGGAAGCAGCGCCAAAAGAATCTTCTCCCACCACTACATGTTCCGACCGAAAAGAAGCGTGTTCAAGCTCAAAAGGTAACCTGTTCTCCACAAGAAGATGCTTAAACTCATCCTCTAACCTCGCCATTGCCGTTTGAAGAACGTCATGAGCTTTTCTTAGTGACACCTCGCCGTCTAACCGATCAATCAACACTCTCAGCTCATTCACAGCATCTAAAAACTCGTTCCCTGCATCTGAACCCAAGTCCCATATCATGGTTTCATCTACCTCACGAGTCATGATCTTCTCACAGACAACGTTAAGCCTTGTCTCAATCTCATCTTCTTCATATCTATCCTCAGAGATAACCACCACACGAGATAGCTCTGATAAGAGACTCCCTAAAACCTTCTTAGTGTTTCTAGTGAGACTCTTGCCAGATCTAAGCTCCTTAAGGAGATAGTTTGCAGCAGCAATCAACTTCTCTTCTCCATCTACCTCAAACTCTCCCATCTCAGATAAGCTTTAAACCCTAACTCTCAGACACTATTCAAAACCTACCAGAAAATGGAAGAAAGGTTGAGACTTTGAAGTGGGAAGTTAGCAAAGATTCATAAAGGAGAGATCTTTCGGGGAAGAGAGTGAGATTGGTAGTAAAAGAAGAAGAACAACAACAAATTGGGTAAGAAGAAGGGATGTTTAGGTAATAACAGGAAACCCAATTTGAAGATAGATAGGCTCGAGCTGCCTAACTCTGATTGAAAATATTCAGATTTTCTTGGGGGAACACGAAACTTTCCAGGAATGAGGAAAGTCTTTTCTCTCTTCAAAGTTGCCTTATCTTTGTGTTTTGTTTTGTTTCTGTTAATAATAAGACCACAACAGAGGAAGAAGAAGATTCAACGGGAGAAATGTCTACGCTGTTCTTTTATTTCTATTATTGTTTTTTATTAATCCACTATCAATTAATTAATAGACTGTTGGATTATTATATGTAATTATTTTTTGCTAAACACACTCGGTTTCTATACAAGTGCACAAAAAATAAACACAACTGGCATTATCAGTTTATTATATTAATTTATAGAATTATTAGTTTACAAACTTTTTTAGATATATATTATTTTGAATTATGTTTTATGTAATATTTAAGAAATATTTAATTTTACAGTATATATGTATTGATTATATTTTACATATACAAATTTTATGTTATTCTTCATCAACTATTTAGTATATAGAAATCAGTAGTGTAAGTGTATGAATTTTTATGTTTAATGATAAAATAACATCAATATTTTAATATGAACAAAATTAAACTACACACTATATTTTATATTTATAAAAATGTTATATATATTAATTATTAATTTATGTTTATATTAATATTATATATTTACACAAAAAAAATTCAAAAAAAATATTTTAGTATTTATTGAATGTTATATTTTCATTTCAAAATTATTAAAATTTATTAATTTAATTTATCGAATATTAATATGGAATTTCTACTATATGCTGGTTTTAATAAGATGTTATAATTAAAGTAAGCATTTTGGTAAATTTGAGTGATAATGCAACATTAGTGGTGCTACCAAGTAATCGTGCCGATTCAAATGAAAATAAGCAAGTTGATGACCGGCATATTTATATAGGAAAAACAACCAATTAATTTCGTGGTCCAAGAGTCAAGACTCAAGCCTACTCTCTCACAACTTCATCGTTGTAGGTTTCGCATTGTAATAAACTATTTGATCATTTTGATGATTACTCATAACGTGGGCAGAAATTAAAGATTAAAGATTGTAAGAAATTTATTAAGTTTACTATTGATGTTGAATTTGTGGTTATGTATCAGCTTGTGGAGAAAAAAATGTTTACTGAAACTTTACCTTGTTACATACGCCTATGATATTCAAGTACCTTAGTCAAAAGCAAAAATATAACTTGGTTGACTTTTTGTAAGTCAAGTCTATAAAAATAATGTGTAGTACCTAAAACTTTTAATAAACTGAGTAAAATATATCAATATATATAGATCGAATATCCTGGTTTTTGAAGGTATTTGTAATTTGTTTTGTATGTTACGGATATTTAATTTTTTTATTTACTTTGCTTTGAAAAAATATAGATATTTATAAAAACGGATATCCAAAAAATAAATAGATATTTGCAGATATTTACGAATATTTACAGATATTTCATCTGTTTTGATTTATACAAATAATCTTAAAAATTCGATACAAATTTATTTTGTAAATGATTTTTAGCATAATATATAAAATAAAAATTAAAAAAAATAGTGAATCTACATATTTTGTAAGTTTTTTAAACTTAGTTAATAATCATAATAGCACAAAACTTAAGACAAAAGTTATATTTTTTGTTAAAAAAAATCTTCTTATGTAATACTTTTATATAAGTAATAATATGAATAAAATTTGTCAAATCATATGTTAGAATAATAATTATATAATTTCATAATTAAGATATACATGTATTTATACATTGCTGGATCAGAGCGGATATCCGCTTTCCAAAATTTTAATATTTGTAATTTGTTTTGAATTTAACGGATATTGATTTTTAGTATTTACTTTGCTTCGAAAGTTTACAGATATCTGAAATTTTTGGATCGAATCGAAATGAATAACGAATCGAATCAAATTTAACAGATAAAATGTCAACCCTAAGAAGAGAAACGGTAAGATAAACACAATTTTAAAATCCTATAATATTAATACAAATCACAAGAGTTATAGAAACATTTTTTTTGTGAACTGCCTTAAATATATCATCACTTACTTCATAAAATAGTTTCGTCTATGAATCGAAACTTTGAACGACTCGATTTGCATGTGCTAGAACACGATCCTACGTACTAATTATTGTTATTCCAATAACTATAACAATTCATCTCTGGCACATGATACTCTTCAGTTTATGATCAATCATTAATCATATATGTGGTGGATCTACAAAGGTAAATTATTTCTCCCAATTGTAGATAGGCTTGTAGTGTTTCATTATCACTATTCATGTTCGAAGAGATTTTTTTATATAAATATTTATTAAAAAGGGCCACAAAGTGTATGATACTAATATAGTTATAGATACATAAACAGTTGTTTTCTTGAAGTCTCTGTCACTAAATAAACAAAAAGAACTAAATTAGAAAGAAAAAAAAAGAGATAAAAGAATTGTTGTCAGAGAAATTTTCATGTATGTTTAGATATTTATTTTACAAGTATCATTCACATATTATTTCAATTGCTTTTAGTGATGAGAGACTTCAAACTCCAGCACATCATCCCTTCTTTCATTGTAAACAAATGAATCAACAACAAAAAAAATATAATCTACTAAATAATCTTTGATTCTTTTCCCTTTTTACTCAAAACCAGTAAACGGTAACGTCTCTAGATCTGATCCAATTGACCGTTGGCTCAATCCTGGAATCTTGGGTTAGTTTTCTACATTGACTCAGTCATCACGTTAAACATGTCCCTAAAGAAATTAGACGACCTTGCCCTATCGCATAACAACTAAACAAGAACGAATGTATATATCATTCCTTTAACGTATAAAATCTGCATAAAAATTCTGTTTATACACCTCAAGATATAAGAATTTTTGTAACAATCGTTCCGAAAACGTTACAAGAATTTAGTAAACTATCATAGAAACTGTCCCAAAGAGACCATAATGGTCACAAGAAGGGAGATGGGTTTACAACAATGTGCTTTAAGGGATGTGTCACGTCACGGCCACCAGCATGCTTAACGAACTCTGCAGGCGATAGGAAGCTACCGTGGCACACACACACAATCCTCACCTCCTGACCTTTCATGTACCGATACAGAAACCCATCGATCTTTCTCCCATTGGGTCCATCCCCCGTTGTTGATACGCATGGCATGTCTTCTATGATGTTTCGAGCCGCCGGCAGAGATTGAGCACTTGATGGACTTGTTTCTATGGACTTGGTTTCTGTTGCTTCAAACACAAGAAAAATATCTCAATAAGGGCATCATTATCTCCGGTCTCTTAACAGGAGTTCTTAACTTGTGATTTGACATTTTTTTTGTTTTATATACTTTTCGACTAAGAGACGGCTCTTATATCTCTTATTTAAGAGACGGTTTAACTAAGAAAAACTAAGAACCGTCTCTTATCCGAAGCTAAGAACCCCGATTAAGAGACCGAAGATAATGATGACCTTATATCTCTTATCCGAAGCTAGGAACCCCGGTTAAGAGACCGGAGATAATAATGGTCTAACACAACTCCAAATCAGAAAAACGACACACATAGAAGATTCAATATTTGGTTGCCCTAATGATCTATAAGACAAACAAACCCAACCAAAACTCAATACGATATAGAAAGTATCAGATCATGAACATATAGTGATACCTTGAACTGGAGGAGGACGAGGAGGGGGAGTGTCGAGTTCAGACAAACCAGAGGAACCACTTCCAGAAGATCCTTCTTCTACAATCTTGTCAGCTTTATGTTTCTCCCTCACGTTTCTCTGCTTCTCTGATCTCTTTCTCTTGGCCTCGAGCCTCCTCAAGCTCTGCAACTTCTTCCTCTTCCTCAACTCCTCCGTCTCCACAGGCAACGAGAAAGTCCTACTCAGCTCCGATCTATCATCATCATTGACCACGAAGTCAGGAACCGAAGGTGACCGAGCGAACAGCTTCTTATTCGCGAGAGGGTCCACACCAAACTTACCGTTGAGAGAAAGCCCCAAGTCTAGCTCAATCTCTACCTCTCCTTCTTGAACCGACAGTTTCTGTTTCTTGAACATGAAACTCTGCAACAGATCTTGTCGTGAAATATTCAGGTAGATCTCTCTGCTTTCACTTTTCTCATCTTCCAACATATTATAGAGATAACAAGATTTAAAAAAAAAAAAATAACTGGAAAATTCAACAGATTCTTGATAAAAAGCAATTCAAATACCAAAAAAAGAGCTAATAACAAATTTCGAAGATTCTCTTTATTTATAAAATTCCCACAAAAATTAAAACATTATACCGAAAATCTCTCCGAAAAATCTCGTACGAACACTATAAATTACGGAGAAAAATAATTAAATCTGAAAAAAACAAGAGCCCGAGAGAATTTAGATAGATGGACAAAGAGAGAAAGAGATTACAATCTGACAAGCTGTCTTGTCTATTTGAGAGAAATTTAATACCGAAAGTACCCTTTTGTTTTGTGCATTAACGACACGTGGAATAGTGGGAAAACTTCTGTCAAGGGGTTTTAGAGCACCCACGTGGTTTTCCCAATAAATCAAACAAAGAGAAGACTCGTCGCAGGAACCTTACACATGTCGTATTCTCAGTGGTAGTCACGTTGTCAGATGGGATGTCGCAGTTTAAGTCGCCACGTGTCTCCGTTATGTTTATTCTCTCTCCCTTCTCTTTGACAAGTTAATTTATAGAACGTACCCTCCGTTTCATATTACTTGTCGTTCTAAGTTTATCATATATTAAGAAAATATATGATTTTGTATATTTCCAAATAAAAACACAATTACCTATACACCTAATCATATTTCAACCAATAGAAAAATAAAAACACAATTACCTATGAATCTTATTAATGAATTTTGCATTGAAACTCTAAAACGACACTTATTTTGAAACGAAAATTTTTTCCTACAACAACAAGTAATATGAAACGGAGGGAGTAGTTTATAATTTACTTGGTTGTGATTTTAGGGAAGAGCAATGCATTTGAATTTCTCCAACTGAACCTTTTACAAATTACTCCATCTATTTTATAAGTATTATTTTAACATTTTTTTGTTACACAAAAATTGTTATTTAGATTTCCAAATCAAATTATAATTACTTTTATTTTAAAATTAATTAAAAACTGTATTGATTTTATAAATAATTTTATTTATTCTGAATACAATTAATCAAATATATATAATTAATAACAACTTAAATATATTTTAATTACTTTTTTAATTTGTATGTAAATGTCAAAATGAAATTATATTAAAACGGAGGAAGTATCTATAAATATTTATTGAATAATTTTTTTGGACATGAAATTCAAATTTGAAAAATAAATTAGTTAAATGTTACTAATTTACGAAAATTTGAAGGTAAAAAGATTATTATAATCATAATAATATATTAATATTTATTCAAATAAATTTTGACTGAATCTTTTACAAATTATCGATTAATATTTATTGAATAATTTTTTTTGACATGAAATTTAATTTTTTTAAAAAATTAGTTAAATGTTACTAATTTATGAAAATTTGAAGGTAAAAAGATTATTATAATCATAATAATATATTAATATTTATTCAAATAAATTTTGACTGAATCTTTTACAAATTATCGATTAATATTTATTGAATATTTTTTTTTGACATGAAATTCAATTTTTTAAAAAAATTAGTTAAATGTTACTAATTTACGAAAAAATTTAGGTAAGAGACTATTATAATCATAACCCAACTTGCCAAAATCTAATAATAGTAAGAATGACAACATATCCGATTCAGGCCACTCTTAAGTCTTAACCCAACTTGCCAAAATCTATAGGCGTCCTTCCTCTGTGTGTTTGACACGTTTGCACTCAAGACAGTCACACACTTGTCTTCCTCCCATTGCATCACAAAAAAATAAGCAAAGCAATCAGACCAAATTATATAAAGTGCACAAACAAAAGAAATCTGGAAAGCGATTTATTCTTGCGGAAAAGGATAATCGACTGATCATTTATGATATAATTTGAATTCTAAATACTTCGTTACGTGTGATTTACTGCTAATCATAAGATTCATAATTCCTTGTACTATTCAGGAATACTTAATCCATGAAGTAGAATAGATTATTTCGAATTGATTTAATTTTCATCTTCTGTTTTGACTCTGAATTTTAACCACTAACAAAATTAAATTCTATAAATGAAACATATGCATATTTATCGACTAATTATTTTGATTAACCCAACAAATACCACGAAAAGAAAATTGTTAAAGTTAATAATATGTATTGCATGCCAAGCAAACACAAACTTAGGGTAAAAATGGAGATTAAGATAGTATAATTACAGATTAAATTAATCAAAGGGAGAGAAGTAAGAGACTTCACCTGTTTACGGTCCAATAGGCTTCGAATTTTTCTCTGTGGTTGGATCCAGTAATGGGTTTCTATTTGTTAATTTTTAAAAATGAACCAAATTAGCCCATTTTGTTTCCACTCTCTCTTTAACTATTGAGTATTGAAACAAGACTCTATACATGTATTGAAAGTTTGAAACTAATACTAAACAGAAGATCATCACAGAATACTACTTTTAACTAACAACCATTATCAAAAGTTACAAAAACTAATGAGACCCCAAGTCCCCAAAGTTTGCAAGGTTGCAGTTGCAGGCAGTGCTAGAAAATGTTTAATCTTCTAACAAATTATCAAAAGCCAAAAATAAAGTGTTTTAATTTTACAAACCATTTTGAAATAGAGAAATAAACAAATCCATCTCACACTTCTTCAGACACAGACCAATCTCCACACCACCAGCTTCATCCCTCCTCTCAGACATAGAAAACGCCTCGTTCCGGTCAATGGACACAGTCTCACAGCTAACCGGTTTTCCCCACCCAAAATCCGACTCGTATAACCCAAACCGGTTCGACCCAACAATTGACACAGTCTGCGTACCCGGTTTAACGCTCATCGTCCCATCAATATACAACTCGCAAAGCGCTTCAACACTAAGCGAACCAACACCTCTAACCGAATCGCTTATTATCTCCACAGCGTTGACAAAACCATCTTCTCCCGACACAACTCCCGCTTTATGTCCGAAGCAACCGACCGACAACACGCAGCTCCCGAAGTAACTCTCCGGAACCGGTCTACCCAACCGGTTCCTGAAATCAGCTGCGTACATGAACCGAACCGGTCTATCCGCGTCGCCTCCACGTGTTTTCACCAAACATGACCAAAGATAGGCGTTGGCGACAACAAACGTTGACAAGTGAAGCTCAAGGTGAGAGCGAGTTGACTCGTTTTGGGCTCGCTCCTTGAGTTTGTGAACGTTCTCCCGAGTCAACTCGAGTGTGGTACGTACCATGTCGGGACTAATCTCCCCATTAGGAGGCAGCTTAAGTGATCTCAAACTGTTCTTGTCTTCCGAAAAATACCTTACTACCTCCAAGATTCTTGCGTCAAGACTTGTGGGAACGTTGATGACGGTACGGTCTAGACATGGAGTTAAGTCTCCTATGGTTCCGTTCTTACATAAGTGAGCCCATGATTTTACAAACATAGACATTGATTTACCGTCCATGGCGGAGTGATGAGCTGTTATGCCGATGGAGAAGCCTTGGTTCGGGAACAAGGTGACTTGCAGAGAGAGAACAGAGAGCGAGTCATCTTCAGCATGAAGCTCTGGAACTAAAGAACGTATCTCCCTCTCGGGACGTAGCCCTTTCCCGGAGAGAAAGGAGAAGTCAGCGTCGCTTTCAGCGACTATCAACGTGACGTACTCGTCTGGGAGGACGAGGATGTGTGGCTTAGGGTCTTGTGGGTCCCATCTGAGGTGACCTGCGAGAGGGAGGTAGTGGCGGAGGACGGTGGAGAGGGAGTGCTCGAGGTTGGGGAGGATTAGAGAGTGGAAGGAGTTGTATTTATCGAGTTTGTAGAAGATGACTCTCTCGGTGGGGTGGAACTTTATCCACCGTAAGTCGAAGAAGGAGAGTGGGAGAAGGAGTGAGTTGGTTGTGTTGTGAGACGAGTTTGTTGCTGGGTTGACTCGGGAGGTTTTGGTTACCTTTATCGCCATTTTTGAAGAAAGAAAGGAAAGACACTTCATAATTCATAAGACCCATTATTGATATAACGAGAGATCCATGTTTTCAGATCATATAATATATTATCTACAACAAGTGGAGCAGATTATGATTCTGACATTAGATTCAAACAAACTGTCTTATTAGCAAGTGGATGTGTTTGGTAAGAGATTATACAACTAAGAAATAAAAATACATCACCTAGACTTATTTGTTGTCGATATTAAAAACTTTTTTATTCTAAGTTCATGTACAAATTTAAATTTATTACTCCATCCGTTTCATATCAAAGTGTCGTTCAAGAGAAATTTTTTGTTGCAAAATAAGTGTCGTTTTCGTATTTCAATGCAAAATTTATGAATTTTATTTTTCAGTTTAATTTTCTATTGGTTGAAATATGGTTATGTATATGAAAAATGATGTTTTTATATAAAAAATATGCAAAATTAAATGTTTTCTTAATTCGTTTGCACAAATATAAGACGACACTTATTATGAAACAAAAAAAAGTAGTAGTTTAGATATCAGATCGTATAATTAAATAGTTTGGATATCGATTAGACGATATAACCCTAGTTCAAACACAAATCTGATATTATCAGGTATTCAACCTATATTAAGCATCAAATGAATATGTTTCAGAAGAGTAGTTGTTTCTTGTACATTACTTTTGGTTATAATCAGACAAGATGTGTTGATCTCACTATGCTTTCAGAAACAAACAACACATTACAAAAGGACAAATCAAGTTTCAATGGCCTTGCATGTCCAACATCTCATCAAGTTGTTTAATCCTCTCTAATCCTTCACTAATCAGATACCTGATCTTTTGCTTGTCATTGCACTCACTGTTCTTCTCCATCTCTTGCCTTATACTCTGTTTTAATTCCCCTATAGCCCATGAACACGGATTAAACCAAAGCTTAAAACAATCATCAAAGAGCAATTAATACAAGAACACGAACCTCTAGCCTGAGGAGGAGCTCTATGAGCTATCTTCAAAGCTTGTCTGTAAAGTTTAAGCACTCGAGCTCTGAGAATAAAGCTCTGCAAATCTAAGGCTTTAACCATAACCGAAGAACCTCCCTGAGAAATTAAAAAAAAAAAAAAACATATAGATCTAAATCCAAAGATCGAAACTTTGACATTTTGAGATTTGGATATGAAGGAAAGTAAGAACAAGAACCCAGAAACAATGCGATGAGAAGGAAAGTGGTTACCTTTTAGAAGGAAGGAGAGAAACTCTTCTTCGGAGATTTGATGAAAGAGAAGTCGCTCGACGACTGTTCGGTGAAGATGAGAGAACCTAACTTTTTTTTGATATCACTTAACCATCTTACCGGTTTATGGTTTTTGAACCGGTTTATATTCAATACAGACCGGCTAGTAGACATGTTACGATTCGACCGATCAAACCACGTATACTGGTCGGATTACTCCGGTTTTTGCAGGATCGATGAAACTGAATACGACAGGCTTTATATTACACACAGACCAGATAACTGACAACTGAAGCAGTTCCGCAAGCAAAAAATATTAATGTAAAAATACTTTTTTCCTTTTCTCCATTTAGGTTTACAGCTAATTTTTTGACAGTTACAATTCAACCAATCCACATAAACCATTACAAACTGTGGATGCCAAATGTCAACAAACATTGCAATTTGTATTTTCTTAAAAAGAAAAACAAAAAACTTTTTTTTGGTCACAAAATTCTTATATTATAAACTTAAAACATCGGTTAAACGGTTTCAACCGGAGGTAAACTCGACTTGATGGTTAGAAAAACCAAAAAAAAAAAAAAATTGTAGAATGAGAGTTTCTCTAAATATTACAAAAACCAAAATCTTTTTTTTTTGTCAAACTACATTCATTTCAATAAAGTCTTACACACCATTCTCATGAGAACGGTTCAGGGATACGAGAGCTGCCTTCGCAAGCAAGTCAGCCTCTCCATTACAACGCCGAGGAATGTAAAAGAAAGAAATTACATCAAAAGATAAACTAAAGTAGTAGATGTCAAACAAGATACCAAACAGTTCCGATCGTGATTCCTTAGCTCTAATCATAGTAACTAGGACTTGGGAATCCGATAGAACTGCCAGTGATCGGATATTTGACGCAGATGCAGTCATGACTGCCTTACGAACAGCTAGGGCTTCCCCCATTAAAGCTGAAGAAACAGAAGATCTTGAGTCGCTTAAGGTAGGAGGAGTTGGTGTTCCTGGTCCTGAAAAAATGCCGCTAAAACCACAGTTATTAGAGCTTGAATCCCACGCAGCATCTACATGACAACTCACAAAACCAGGAGGAATCCGAGGAGAGTCATTCGAGATAGGGGGCATACAAAAACCAAAATCTATAAAGTCAAAATAAGTAAGCAAAACTATAACAACATCATGCTCGTTGCACCAATCCTCTCTTCTCTACAGTCTGCAGTTTCTATATGCGTATGTGTGTCTGCATGAGTGGCCTCTCTATAAAACTCCCAAGATTCACTTGCTTCCGTAATAGCATCTTGTCCAAAATGGTTCTTCTTGATGAAATACGTTTTTCAAAGTGTTTTGGGTAATAGCTCCCAAGACACTATGTCAAACTGTTTTTCAAAGTGTTTTTATCAAAAAAAAATTCTATTTACTATGTTTTTTCTATTTTCAATCTTTTTATTTTTTTCATATTTTTTGTGTTTTAAGTGTAGCAAAAAAATCAGTATAGCTTCATGATTATTTTAATTCAAATTCATTTTTCTCTCTTCAAAAAAATACTTTCATATTTTTATATGATTTAGTTTAAAATTTCCTTTTGTAGATTATTCATAAGACAAAAAATAGACAAAGATAGAAATGACAGATAAGTAGTGCTGTGTGGATGAGATTAATGTAAATTGTAAATTGTATATGAAATATTTTATTATTTTATCTCATTTTATGTATAGATTGTTATAATTTTCTAGATATATAATCTATAATTTGTGAATTTATAAAAATATAAATTAACTCTTTTTAATATTCTTTGACGTCTACAAATAGAAGATAATCTATATAGTGTTTACATTTTAACCAAAAATAGTGTTTATATTTACATATTATAACAAAAAATTCAAATAAAATTAAGGAATACCTGTACGCAGTACGGGCCCAAATACTAGTAATTAATAAAATACAAACAAAGTTAGAGAAAGAAACTTGGGTAAGATTATGTCTATTGTTAGGTTTTAAGTGACGTTCTCAAAGATGAGAGATTTAACCCAATAATTTTCTCAACTTGGAACTACCCATTTAGTTTTTATTCTTTGTTTCTTTTCCTACTAAATTAAACCTTCACAAAATTTAGCAATGAACATGTTCTAAGTACATTAAAAGGTAAAAGAAAAGAGGAAGAATGTAAACCTAGATAACTGCAGAGAAAAAAATGAAACTGGTAAAAACAACAAATTTTAAAATTGTGGGTTGGGATGTTGGTGACTGTTGATTAGTAGAATTATTAGGACTTAACTGAAAATTAATCATTAAGTTGAGTCTAGTTATAAGTATATTTCAGTCAATGCATTATAAGCATAGTTGAGTGACTTGAGTTAATGCACTATAAGCCGTATTAGGGTTTAATCGAAACTAATCATTACGTAGAGTCTAGTTAGAACTTAGAAGCATACTTTATTGTGGGTTGAGAGATGTTGGTGAGTACTCACAAGTGACAATGAGCAAAAGATCTCTAACTCTTGATTCTTTTGGGTCAATAAGAGCAGTTCCAACGCTGGTTTACTAAGGAATTTTTAATTTAAAATAAAAAATAAAATCACAAAGAAATTAAAAAAATGAGCAAAAGTTCTTAAACTAAAGAGGTTTAGAACTTATAGAAACATTAAAACAACAGATGTCACCTTATTAATGTTTCTAAAATTGTAATAATTGAAATATTAATTTATTTTTTTCTTTTAAAACCCCTCAACATATTTACAGATATTGTTGCTCTAAGTTCTCTCAACACAGTAGAGAATTCTTCCATCTTCCTCTTTACATAAACAACCGTGGTGAAATTGATAAAAAAGACTCGAACTTGAAAGCACAATTAACGATTTTACTAACAAAAGTCTAAATCATTGCAATCTTCACAACCGCAACCATGAAACAGTTTATGTACATGAACGTCTGGAAACAATCGAGCAAGACGTAAATGAGTCAACACTGTCGGATTAATTAATCTTGTTTAATTCGATAGAATTGACTTGTTTTGTTTGTAGATTGTTTCATTATCTAGATGGAACTAGTGTTATAAACCTAGGAGAATGTCGAGTTGTGTAATGGATTCCTCCAACATTCATGTACGGAAGATGGTTGGATTGTGATGACGGGAATGATACAGATTTTTATTAGTAAAAGGATAATAATGTTACAATCCGTTTTATATATTTACACTTACGATTATAAATAAAATAATATTTTATTTTTAAATTATAATCTATCTTAAATTATAATTATAATCTATCTTTAAAATATTTTAATATTTTTGATTTTTAATTTAATATAATTATAAAATATAGAGATATTCCTCTAAATATATATATTTTTTTTTTGTAACACTGCCTCTAAATATATATATTTTGAGAATAACTAATATTTAGAAAAATATATTGAACTTATATTAGTCAAATATTTTTTCAAAATATATTCATATTTTATCGTCAACTAATTAAAATTTTACATTATATATAATCACTGTATGTGTTGACAAAAATATATCACTGTATGTAAATTGCAATTATATCCCATATTTGTTTTGCTCCATCTTTAATAATCTATCGTTTATCACATTTTTAATTATATTTTATTAATTTTCTAATTTTGACTTATAACTATTAACCATTCTGTTATGTAATTTTTTTTTAAAATCATTTGAAGAGAATAATTCTTTGATAAATAAATAAAATTGTTGGAAGTGTCTGATTGAACTAAATATCATAATTTAACATTTTAAGTTAATTATATCTTCTAATTCTTGGAGACACACTTTTGAATATTAAATTTGTCAAAACTGATTTTTTAAAAATAGGTTTGGAAAGTATATTTCATGAAAGAATGGTTAAACATTATTAGTGAAAATTTAGAAAATTAATAAGATATGATTACAAACATGGTCAAAATACATCTTAATAAGACAGCTATTTCTTATAATTATAAATATACATAAAATAATAAGTATATAGAATTTTAGTTGGTATGATAAAAATAAAAATATATTAAAATATGTATATTATATCAGTTAAATATATTTTATTTATATATAACTATTATTGAAAAAATAGTTGTGAAAATTTCATGATGTCATTGTATTTTTACTTAATATAAAGTTACAGATTGTTTCGGAGTCTTTCCTTGTAAAGTGTTCATTTTCATAATTTTGGAATCAACTTGAGGTCTGCCACCAATTTTCAATAAGATCACCATTGTGTAGACAAAACATTCGTGAATATAACATTTTTTGTTGAAAGTCAAAACAATATTTTCTAAATCAGAACTTCAGGCAGATCATCTATTATGTCTTTTTCATGGAAATTCAGTTTGGAAATTTTTTCTCAGTTTTTTTTAAAAAATTAATGCAGTTTTGTGACGCTCTTAAACATATATAAGAGTAAAATAAAACTTACCTTTTTCAATTGTCGTTACCTCTTACGACATTTATTATATCTCTTTTGCACTCAACAAGATTTGTCTTTTTCTTCTTCTTTACAGCCTTAGTCCATGATTCGTGATCTCCATTTCAAAACAAAGCAAAACTAGATCTAGAATGTAAAAAAAGAAAGAAAGAAACGACACACATAATTGTAACGGTTCATTATGAATCATCATATAAAAGTATTTCGATATTTTCTGCCAAAAAAGATAAATACACAAAAAAAAACCCTAACAGCCTTCTCTCTACCTTAAGACAAAGACTTATTCTTGGGTTTATTTTCTAGGGTGAACCTATAGGTTAACCAACCAACAAGATTTTGTTATTTCATATTCAATATCTTTTAAATTAGAAAATAAAATATTTCTAAATTATTTTATGTTTTTAAATTTTTTTAAAAAATAAAAATAATAATAATCATAATTTTTTTTTAAAAATATGGTTGACGCCGTCAAAAAAACATTAAACTATAAATCCTAAATTCTAAACCCTTAGGCAAACCCTAAACCTTGGGTAAATCCTATACCTTTGGATAAATCCTAAATCCTAAATTTTAGAGTTTATGATTTATCCAATGGTTTAGGGTTTACCCAAGGGTTTAGGATTTAGGGTTTAGTGTTTTGCTGACTATGTTAAAAATATTTTTTTTTAAATTCAAAAATTTAGGATTTATCGAGGTTATGGATTTATCCAAAGATTTAGGGTTTATGATTTAGTGTTTAGGGTTTAATGCTTTGCTGACGATATTAAAAATATATTTTTAAAAAATTCTTTTTTTTACAACTATTATTATTTTTTATTTATTTTTAAAATATAATATAATTTGATAATATTTGGTTTCCTTTTTTAAAAAATACTGCATATAAAATAATAAAATTCTACTGTTTTGTGAACCTACAGATTCACTCTAGAGGGTGAACCCAAGAATAACTTGTTCTTGGATTCACCCCTAGGATGATCCTATAGGTTCACCAACTAATAAGATTTTGTTATTTCATATTAAATATCTTTTAAATTAGGAAACAAAATATTTATAAATTATATTGTGTTTTTAAAATAAAAAGAAAAAAAATAAAAATAATAATAATCGCAATTTAAAAAAAAAAAAAATATTTTAGACCCCGTCAACAAAACATTAAACCCTAAATACTAAACCCTTAGGTAAACCCTAAACCCTTGGGTAAATCCTAAACCTTTGGATAAATCCTAAATTCTAGAGTCTATGATTTATCCAAGGGTTTAGGGTTACCCAAGGATTTAGGATTTATGATTTATAGCTTAGTGTTTTACTGATTGTGTTAAAAATATTTTTTTTTTTAAATTCAAGAATTTTTAATTTATCCAATGGTTTAGGGTTTATCTAATGGTTTAAGGTTTAAGATTTAGTGTTTAGGGTTTAATGTTTTGCTGGCAATATTAAAAATATTTTTTTAAAAAATTCCTTTTTTTACAACTATTATTATTTTTTATTTATTTTTAAAATATAATATAATTTGACAATATTTTATTTCTTTTTTAAAAAAATATTGCATATAATATAACAAAATTCTATTGGTTGGTGAACCTACAAATTCATTCTAGAACCCAATAATAATTCTATTGGTTAGCTAATTAAGTGTTATTTTATTTAAAATAATTAACATGCTAGTCTCTTAATTGGATAATCAACAAATGCTAACTAATTCACTTCCCCTTAAGATGATAATATATATACTTTAAGTAGATGCTGTAAAAACATGTACTCTGAAAAAAGAGAAAATGTACAGTTACCAACTTATGTAAGTCTGGTTGAAATCTTCTAGGTTAAGATGAGATCTATATGAACATCACTCTCAAAATAATCAATGGCAATGACTTCTTTTCCTGTAAAACCAAACAAGAGACATTGAGATAATAAACCAGAAACTTTCTAGATATCCCACGAACTGATGTCTTTCTTTACCTTGTTTTCAAATAGCCAGCTGATTCTTGCTTTTTATAGAGAAGCAAAAAAAAAAAAATTATATGTCATTGAGCAAGGGACATAGCAGCACACAAGAGTTGCATCATATGCAACTAACAAGATATTAGGATCCATCAATAAGCATATCCGAAAGTAAATGAATTTGTATATATGTATGATGTCTTGACATTTAATTTCTATCAAGTATATATTTATAATGTATCTGATTATACAAAACAGTTTAGCAAAGCGTTATTCAATTAGCAAATGTTGGAGTTCTAAACTTGACCTAAATACAATTGATCCACCTTTGTAGTTGTATTTAGGTGGAAAGGTTTAAAACTCCCGAGCACCATCATCGGGTATAACTTCATTGTTATTTACAAACATCCTAGATTAATAAGCCATACGTGTAAGATAGATTCACCTTCGACTAAAAACTCTTATTCTTCTTAGCAAAATACTTATTGGTGATTAATTGAACAACCTTAGTACGTGTACTTGCAAACTGTTATCAAAGAGCAAAGAAAAAAAAATTAAAGGGAACCATACAAACAGAATAATACTAAACAAGAGAGCATGGCCTATTACCCAATTCTACCTATCTCATGCCTCTCCCCTCACCCGCCTGAGAGGTTGAAGTTTTAACCATGAATCCTCTACACAACGTCTCAAGCAGAGTGAAGTAGTAGATTCATGATATGGATAAAGTATGCACAAATAATTCATATGGGGGAGACAATCAATTAAAGGAATGGTTTAGAGGTACATATAAGTAGGCTACAAATAAGAACATAGTTGAGAGAGCGAACAAATAAGAACATATTCTACCATATTCCATGTCTCTTGCTCTCACATGCCACGTTCACAGCGTGTCAAACGAGAGAGAGAGACATGGGATGAGGTCGAATATGTCTGAGGAGACAATTGATTAGTTGTATGGTAGATAAAAACTTGGTTGAAAATGAGCTGTTATATAAAGAGATGAAAGGCTTTGAGACACCCAAAATAGGAATCATATTTTAGGGTTGGAAACGTTGGACCCAAAGATTTCGAATCTCTTTAGAAGATAACTTCCTTTTATTCATGATTCATACAATCTTATGATCTTATCCCTTAAATTGTAGAAAATAGATCTTATCCCTTAGACTAATGTATTTGATCACTAGCATTCAAAATTCTGTTGGGAATGAATATACTATCTGATATGAGTAAATGCATATCCTATAATTGAACTAAATTTGTCTTCAGTTAAAAAACATTAGTGAATGAATTATTATTCTGGATATTTAAACAAAGTTGCATTGTTTATCAAAAGGTTTATCATAAATAATTAATCATTTTATGAATTTTAAATTGGCGCTGATATTGATATTATACAGATTGGCATTATTGTGAAAATGTGAACGATAAAACTATAACAATTTTCTTTTCATAATAATTTTTAGATATATTAAATGTTGTAAGTTAATTATCTACTAATTTACTTTTTAATGCCAAAAATGTTCTAATAATTCAAATATGAAGTGGTTTGAAAAGCTGAAGTGAGATGAAATAACTGTTCAAGCTGGGTTTCAAACCCCTCCAGACCCGGTCCAAGATCATAATCCAAACAAAGAAGTAAAGATCAACCAACATTAAGACCCACAAAGATTATAACCCACCCCATCCTATGAAAGTCAAGAGTAACAAAGTCGGTGAGTCAAACCGGAATACAAGAAAATCAAAGACATTAAAGATCATAATAAAAACAATGGATCTATGTTGCAAATCGCGTTACTGTTAAGATTCGCCGGAAAGATCTATAAAAGAAAAAGGAGGAACCAAGAACCAAGAACAAGGGATCTGAATCCTTCATAGCAAAACTATACACAGATTATTCGATTTTCACTATCATAAAACAATTCTTGTATTCAATTCTAAGATCATCAATAAAACCACCATTTTCTCTAGTTATTTGTAACCTAATCTTTTTACTTTAAGCTTACTTGTCAATCAAGTTCTCTATTCTATAAACTTTATTTCGGAATGAATTTTAGGATTCATCAACAACCACTAAAAACAAGTCTCACTAGATATAAGTAGCATTCATAACTATAAGATCAGCTTTTGAGTTTGCCACAGTTGCGTGCACAAAGAATTAAACAACTGAAAACGTTTTCTCAGTCTTGTGAATTCTTCAAAATCTGTTGATAAAACATCAACTAATTTCTACATATTCTACATATTGCATTGCGAGAGAATTCACATGCTATGTGATGATGATAGCTCATCATCTACATATCTTGACATATATTTAGTCATATGCCTCGGGATCTGATTCCCAGAACTTAAAGTTACCATTATATATTATATAGTTGTGGTCCAAACAAAATGTTGATCCTGTGATGATCATATTTTGAATATATAAAAGCGTGATTTATTAGTTCTTTTCTATATCTTAATGAAGCTAAATGTGGAAGAGTGCTTTGTCTTTGTAAGTGGGTAGCCACGAGAAAGTTACACTTGCAATATTAAAAAAAAAAATGATAGTTTTATCACAACTAAACGGAAAGCACTGCTCTATTATAAGAGATGCAACCAAAATATCTTAATCTTTCTCAATACTGAAAAACAAGCGAATAGTGACTACAACTAGTTCCCCCATGCTGGATAGTGATCCCTTTATTAATGAATTAGCCCATGTAACATTAGAGATTAATTGCTACACTAGTAACAGCTGCAGCTATATAGACTTATACATTCGTTATAGACTAAGAAAGTGTTGCACATATGAAAGCCGAAAAAACTAGACTCTAGCACGATATATACTGCCATCACTAACCCTAGTTCTGAAACTGTTGTATTATCTATAGCCTATTGCCACATCTCAGGCTGCTTCAATAGTTACATAAACTCAAACTGCGACCATCTCTATATATGGATGCTCCAGCTACCTCACAAATTGAACACACAAAGAGACTCTCCACTTATTTAGTTTCTTCCTCTTCCTCTTCCTCTTCACCTTCTAACCCTGTTGTTATGGATCATCAAAGTAACTTTATCCCATTTAGGCCTTTGTATTAGGATACTTTGGTTTGGTATATGGGTTTAGTATCTGGTTGTCAGTTTGATCGGTTTGGGTATATAATAAGCTTATGGTTAATCTATACTATTATTTGCGAAGTGATTTTTCGCAACGGAGCTCTCACGTTAAAAGTTAGAGCGGTTAATATCGTTTATACCCTTAATGAATTTTTATAAAAAATACCTAAATATAAAAAACGAATTTCAAATTTAATTAATTAGATAATTGATTAAAATTAACAATAGTAAGAATTATCCAAAATCTAAAAATATATTTTAAAATTAAACAATAATTCCTATATATATTGTGTTATTATCTGAAAATGTGTTAATTAAAATTTACAAATTCAAAATCGGAAAATACAAAACTAAATATTATTCAAGTAAAAATCTTAATTTTACATAATTGAAAATAAATATTGATGATTTTAAAATTTTATTTATTAATAATGAATAGTATACAATAAAATTTTCAAAAAATTATATTATGTAAGAACTTTCAAATGAAAACATAAATAATAATTTATTATTATAATTTTAATTAATAATATATGTATTAATAAATAATTATAAACGCTTAAGCCCGCATATGCGGGCAAATTACCTAGTTCATTGTACATGTGGATACTCTACCCTCATCCCTTGTTTCTTGATCTCACTTGCCTCGTTCACAGCTTGTTAAACTAGTGAGAGAGAAACATGGGATGGGGTAGGGTATGTCTGGAGAGACAATCGAAGAAGTTTAGGGGAAGATACAAACTTAGTTGAGAATGAGGTAATATATAAAGAGATGAAAGGCTTTGACATACTTCGACTAGAAAGATAGAAATCAAATTTTAGGGTTGGAAACATTGTACCCAAAGATTTCTTATCTCAATTAGAAGATAACTTCCTTTATTCGTTATTCAGAATCGTATCCATTAAATCGCAGGAAACAATCTTATCCCTTAGACTAGTGTATTTCACACAAAATTGAGAATAAGTTATTGAAATAAAATACTCCTAGACAACAAGTGTCTATGTTTTTGATGTGCATTTGTCGATAAAAGGATGATATAGATACATTAATGATTTAAGTGCATTATTATCTCCGGTCTCTTAACCGGAGTTCTTAACTCATGATTTGATATTTATTTTTTTACATTTTTCGACTAAGAAACGACCATTATATCTCTTATTTAAGAGACAATTCTTATCTTTTCTTAGTTAAAACCTAAAAAAAACTAAGAACCGTCTCTTATCTGAAGTTAAAAATCTAGGGACCCGGGATAATGATAATCTAATATGTTATAATTTAAACACACAATAGTCAAACATTTTAGAGATGTATTTTTCATGGACTGAATTTCAACCAATGTTCGTGAAAATTGGTCATGGTGGTGGATGACCGATAAAGTTATAAAAAGTAATATCTCCGGTGGAGAGGAGAGACAAAAGTGGACATGGTCAAATATTTTCTACTAATTCAAAACACGTGTACTTATCATATGATTGCATACATATTGCATTGCGAGAGAATTCACATGCTATGTGATGATGATAGCTTAGCATTTACATATCTTGACATATATTTAGTCATATATACCTAGGGATCTGATTCCCAAAATTTAAATTACCTTTATATATTATATAGTTGTGGACTTGTGGTCCAAACAAAATGTTGATCCTATGATGATCATATTTTGAATAAAAGCGTTTTATTAGTTCTTTTCTATATCTTAATGAAGCTAAATGTGGAAGAGTGCTTTGTCTTTGTAAGTGGATAGCCACGAGAAAGTTACACTTGCAATATTTAAAAAAATTGTTAGTTTTATCACAATTAAACGGAAAACTATGAATTACAATAATAGAAACAATAACCAAGCCAGGTTGGTTCAAGTCGTAAAGAAGTAAAGTAGTTTCGGCTGTAACTTCTACCATTTGAGTTCGATTTGTTTTGACCATCTAGCCGCGTCGTAATAAAAACAATGCTAACAAGAGTACTACACAAAAAACTTTGGCTCCTACACAAGAGGTGAATGAAACTAAAATATTGGTGGGTGTGAATTTAAAATAAAACTTTCACTCACAGAATGGGTTAAGATGATAAAAGTGTTTCCATCACAATAGTTGATGTAGTATACTCTTGGTTTCCTTCTAAGTGTGCTAAATGTGTCGGGTCGGATCAGAAGTTCGTCACTTCCTTGGGTACATCATCATCTTACACTACCTCAAACAATTCTCCACTAGTCAAGAACTTGACTACAACTAGTTCCCCCATGCTGGATAGTTATTCCTTTACTAATGAATTAGTCCATGTATCATTGAAGATTTCTACACTAGTAACAGCAGCGGCGGCTATAAAGACTGATACACTTGTTACAGTTTCAGAAAATGTATACCTATAACAGCCGGGAAACTTTACTCTATAGATTAATAATATTCGGACTACGATATTTTAATAATTCATAGAGTTATTAATGTATACATTTTTTAAAAAGAATTCTATATTTTAGAGTATGTTGTATATTTTGTATAAAATAAGAAACTAATTGATTTCAATGTTTATATATTCATTAAATTTTATAAATTGAACTTTCATATTGTTTTTAAAATTATTTGATGTTTATGAGATACATATCGTACAAATTCAATGTGATTTACATATCATTTTATTAAATATCATCAAAATATTATAGAATCTTATGAAAATAGAAATAAACTCTATTATGAATATAAATAAATAATAAAATATATTATTTATAGATATAAATTATTAATTTATAATTTTAATGAAATTATTATTTACATGAGATTTTCTAAATTATTTTTATTTTATTATCTTATCAATTTGTTTCATATTTTGAAACCAGAAAATATATTAATTTATCATGTTAATTATTTTATTGAGTATTAATTTATAAAAATTCTATTGTACATTATAAAATGTCATCACTAACTCCAGTTCTCAAATTGCTCAACTAGCTACAGCCACATCTCAAACTGCTACAGCAATTACAAAAACTCAAACTGCAACTACCTCTATGGATGCTCCAGCTACCTCACAATTTGAATGCGCAAACAGCCTCTCTACTTATTTTTGTTCTTCTTCTTCTCATGGATAATCAAGGTAACACTATCCCATCTCCACCATGGGATTTGAATGCACCACCACATATACTAGGTAAAACTACTGAATGTAAAAGTGACTACAATGAAAAAAAATGAATTTACTTAACAAACAAAAAAAATTGAATTTTGGGCATAAAAAAATAATTTATATTTCTATAGAAAATCATATTTTAAGAAAAAAACAAAAGAAAGTAATTATAAAATTATAGGCACTTTCCTCTTTAGCATTGGTCCCTCTCTAGACTCACGGTTACACACGATGAGAAGTCTATTCAAAAGTTGCCAGCTTCTCGCTACCACTTTCACCTGAACCCCACGTCACCTTCTCTCTCTCTCCCTAAAACTCCATAAAGCCCAAACCTTTCTTACTCTTTCTCTCCTACAAGCTCGAGCCTTCATTCATGGGAAACCTCTGTTCTTTGTTTGCTCCGCCTAAGCCCGTCAAGAAGAAACGACCCATCACAAAGCGACAACAACCATCCGTACCCAGGTCGAGTTCCGGTCCTAGGAACAGGCTCAGATCGTCTACGAGGGACAATAAGTTCGAAGATGCCATTTTGTTCGGACAGCAGAACAGCGGCGACGCTGGATCGCTTCCGTTTGATCGGTCCGCGTCGCAGCGTTATCCTGTTTCTGGTTCGAAGAAGAATCAGTTGCCTCGGAGCTCCAGCTCGAGGTCAAGATCATCCACGGATCCTCTGTTACAGCCTCATCAGTTTCTTAACAAGGTTTTTTTTTTTGAGTTTTGAATAATCTTCGTTGACTAAGTCAAAGACATTCCTCAAAATTAGTGTCTTAATTCAAAACTACAACTTGGAAGTTGTCTCAATGGTACTATTTGAATAGACACATTCTTTGGAACTAGAATTGATTAGTACAATATCTTATGGTAAGAATGTGATGTGTAATGAGCATTGATTAGTTTCCTTTCTTGGCATTCAATGACTTAGAGCATGATTAACTTGGGGTTCTTAAGGTGGGGTTCTTAACGTAATTTAAGAACTGGTTCTTAACTTTAACAAAGAAAAAAACTAAGAACCGGTTCTTAGATATCTTATTTAAGAACCGGTTCTTAACTTTTTCTTTGTTAAATTAAGAACCGGTTCTTAAGTTACGCTAAGAATCCCACCCTAAGAACCCGAGGTTAATCATGCTCTTAGATTCTCATAGATTCTTTAGAATGTACTTTGTTGGCTCAACCACTTTAGAGGTTGGGGTTGAGTCTTGAAAACCTTGGTGTCTCTATTTTTCTTGGTATTTAAAAGAAAAAAGAATCTTGATGTTGAACCTAATTGTTGAACTGTAGCTATCCTCTTCATGTGTTGGTCCTATCTTCCATGTAAGACTGTTTCATATATATTGTTTTGACAATTTGTTCACCTTAATCCTTATAGATGATTCAGTTTCTGTTTACCCTAAGTGCCATATAAGCCTCACTAGCCTGCAAAATGGGAAACAGTTTAATACTTTTTCTTGGGGTTTCATTCTTTATCTAGAAGTTAAACTCTTTGTTCCGGTCTTTGAATAGGGTGTGAAGCTAGATGACTTGGAAACAAACCATTTTATCCTCATCCATGGAGGAGGTTTTGGGGCTTGGTGTTGGTACAAAACCATTGCGCTTCTAGAAGAAGATGGTTTCAAAGTTACAGCCATAGACTTAGCTGGTTGTGGTATCAACTCCTTCAATATAAATAGCATCGCAAGCTTGTCACAGTACGTGAAGCCACTTACTGATGTTCTTGAAAATCTTCCCACAGAAGAGAAGGTTCTGTTTTCTGTTTGCCTCTAGTTTCCATCTTCTTGAAAGATGTTTTCTGATGTAAAAGATTTGCAGGTGATCTTGGTTGGTCATGACTTCGGTGGAGCATGTATACAATATGCTATGGAACTGTTTCCTTCAAAGATTTCAAAAGCTGTTTTCCTCGCTGCAGCTATGTTGGCTAATGGTCAGAGTACACTTGACATGTTCTCGCTGCAGGTTAGATGATCTCTCTCTCTTATCATGTTCTTAGTTTTGTTCTGTGCCATAATGGTGATTATGACACACTTTGTGCAGGCAGGTCAGAACGATTTAATGAGAAAAGCTCAGATGTTTATCTACAAAAATGGCAATGAACAGCCACCAACAGCCATTGAGTTAGACAAGTCTCTTCTCAAAGAACTTTTGTTCAATCAAAGCTCTTCAAAGGATGCTGCATTGGCTTCTGTGTCAATGAGGTCAATCCCATTTGCGCCGGTTCTTGAGAAACTCTCTCTATCAGATGGTAACTACGGATCAGTGAGACGTTTCTACATAGAGACGCTAGAAGACAATGCCATACCAGTTACTCTCCAAGAAAACATGATCAATAGTAGTCCTCCTGAAAAAGTTTACCGGTTGAAAGGTGCTGATCATGCTCCTTTCTTCTCTAAGCCACAAGCGTTGCATAAACTTCTGCTTGAGATTGCAAGGATTAAACACTCTCACAGGTAGGTGTCTTCATACATTACATTTTGCTCTCTTCCTTTGTAATTTCTTGTTTCATTTTGTTTCCGTCTTTTTCTTACTGTTATGTTTGTATCTCTTTCTTGTTGTTGTTCTGTTTTCACTAGAAACAAAATGTTTATACAAAATGTCTGAGAATTTGATTTATTTTAACCAGATGATCAATAATTTCACAATAATATGCTTGCTTAATTGAATAATATATGTTTATCTCTACTGGAGTCAATGACCAACCGCAATTATTAGACCAACAAGAGTGAATAAAAGATTGTAAACTAATGTGCCAACTTAACAATATAAGATGAGATGTATTATCATCTTCCTCTCACATCTCCTATCTTTTTAGCTTAAGACATGACAAGATCAGTTATGTTCTTCTTCTTCACTGTCTCACTTCTGCTTCTTGTGGTGGCTTCTGCAACCGCATCTTCAGGGAACGCCACAAGTGGGTTTGGATATGGTGGGTGTGGTTCCGGAGACACCGTTGGAGAATGCATAACTGCAGCGGTTGAGGAGGAGGAGGAGGGAGTTGAGACGGTGGTGAGGAGGATTCTGCAACAACAGAGGAGGAAACTAAGCTACGAAGCTCTGCAGAAGCAGCCAACTTGTAATGGTAAGATCGCAGGTAATTGTATTGGAACAGTTAACCGGGGAAACGCACCATGCACTTACTACAACAGATGCAAACGTGCCACTTAGCTAGCTTTTGTTTTAGTTTCTTTCCCCCCTTTTCTCTGTTGTACATGTTGTTTTGTTTCTTCTCTTCTGAGCTATGTGTGTTTTGTTATCTTCCTATTTTTTCCTTGTTTAAGAGTTTAATATAACAATAAGATACATTGGGTTTGGTCATAGTTAAAGCCTACTTGCAAGTAATATAAGGATGAAATGAAGAAAGATAACAATATAGAGTGACCTCTATGTTGTCAAAAGTAAAAAATGTATTTGATGAGGTTATATGAATCACATAAACTAAGTTATATGCTGTTTTTACCCCTTAAAGGCCTTAATCATGTGTTTTTGTTTAGATATTTTTTACAAAGAAAAGAGAGAGGGAGTGTGTAACAAGAATAAAAAAGTCTATATATTGTAACAAAAAAAAATGACATCCAATTATATGCATACTGAAAACTTAAGGTAAGACAACTAGAAGAAGATAACAATGAAGAAATTATTTTCTTATTTCATAAAGGACTTTAGATTACAAAGGTTTAGTCAATCAAACAAATTAAGAGAGTAAAGCTGTGCTTAGCAGAGATGATGGCATCGTATCCAAGAGCATCGTTATATGTTTTTAAGCTAAAACTAGTCGCTAGTTCAGTCTCTTGTCGCAGAACATCTACCACAAAAATAGTACTCTCTCTCTTTCATATTAAGTGTCACTTTAGTACTTTTTTTGTTACATAAAAGTGTCATTTTACAATGTTAATGCACTTTATATTTATTTGCAGCTTAATATTAATTGTAAAATACATTAATCTTATAAATAAATTTATTTATTGATTAAATAGATGACATTAATGAAAATTTAAATACATTTCAATTAATTTCTTTATATGTGTGAAAATTGTCTAAATAACAGTCTTTGTGAAACGGAGGGAGTAAATGATAACATTATCTTAAATTTATTTTCAGCTTAATATTAATTATAAAATACATTAATCTTATAAATAAATTTATTTATCTAAAATGATATTGATTAAATAGATGACATTAATGAAAATTTAAATACATTTCAATTAATTTCTTTATATGTGTGAAAATTGTCTAAATAACCGTCTTTGTGAAACGGAGGGAGTAAATGATAACATTATCTTAAATTTATTTTCAGCTTAATATTAATTGTAAAATACATTAATCTTATAAATAAATTTATTTATCTAAAATGATATTAATTAAATAGATGACATTAATGAAAATTTAAATACATTTAAATACATTTCTTTATATGTGTGAAAATTGTCTAAATAACAGTCTTTGTGAAACGGAGGGAGTAAATGATAACATCATCTTAAATTTAGGGAGATTGTTGCTAATTTACATTTCTGTTGTGGGTTTAGTGGGCCGACAAAAAATCAATGACCTAGGCTTGGCTCAATTCATGAACGGAAGCCCATATGATTATTTGAACAATTTTTTTCAATGTTTTATAACTGATAGTAAGGGCCTTGTAAATACAGTAAATATTTATTTATTTTTGGTCAAAAAGAAAAAAAAGTAACGCGTCTTGTTGACGAGGCAGCTGTAACGACGATTGGCGGTCATGCCTTTCTACTTGACAGACGAATGAAAACTGAGGATTTAGATTCGGATGGACCCAAACGTATGCGGTCGCTTTCTTGAAACAACTGTACTTTGCAAATACATAAAAGCGACTGAATAAAATCCATTTTCAGTTAAATAAATGTTTTTTCTTCATTATGTTATTCGATTTATTTGGCCGGCTGAAGATTTAGGCTTTGTTTAACAAATTCATTCGTATATTTTTTTTCGAACACTTTTAATTAATAAAAAATTAGTATCATCTGAAAACCCACACGTTCAACATGATATAAAAAGGTTTTAAGCATTTCGTGTCGTTTATATGATTACATGAAATTCTGTGTTTCAATTTAATAGTTTTTCGTTCTGAAAAAATGATTTTGGTTAATGAGAACTAAATGCATTAAAGGTTTAATAGTTGAGGGTTAAAAAAGTAAAGTTTTAGTTAGAGGTTTTCCATCCGATTTAAAAATAGTTGGGGGGGTTAAATCACTAAATTTTTTATTGATTATAAGAATTTTGTGTCGTTTTGTGATTATATGAAACACTGCGTTTTAATTTAACGGATCTCCATTAAAAAAAGAAATTTGTTAACGGAAGGTTAACGACATTAACAATTTAATAGTTAAAAGTTTAAAAATATAAAACTTTAGTTAAAGATTTTTTATCCGATTTAAAAATAGTTAAGTTTAAATTACTAAAAACTCTTAATAAATTAACGGAATGTCATGTTGCACGAGAAGATTTTCCCATGAAGTACCATATCATCAATATTTAGGCGTACCTATGGCCTACTCTAACTTAACTTTCATATTAAAACATACATATCTCTAGCAACACGTCAATACCCAAAATAGTCGTAATGTATGTAAAACAGTGAATGCTTCTTCAAAGTATTAATAACAATAGTAGTAATACAACTCTTGTGACGGTTTTTAATAATTATTCTTTTTGGTCAAGGTTTTTAATTATTATCTACAAAGCTTAAGCAAGTAAAAGACCAAGTAAAACTAGAAACTTTTGGCTTTTAGTGCTCCCAAGTCTTAAACTTAGCTAAAGTCATTTCTGTCTCTCTCTCCTCTCTTTCTAATTCACATTCTCTCTCTCTCACATCACATCTTCAGGAGTTTCCACCGGCGGGAGATTAGTAACGGTTGGTCAAAGACCATTGATCAGAGTGATGGACACTCGGTTCTCTGTTTTGTTTCTGTTTCTCCTTTCTTGGACCAGCTTCACCACAACAGGTTTGGCTCAATGCTCTGACCCAAAGAAAATAAATGTTTTTTTAAAAAACTTTTGGCTCCTTTGTATTCTGTGATAATTACTGTTAATTTTAAGAAAATCCCTTAAAATCGATTTAAAAGTTGAAAAGTAAAGAAACAGAGATAAGAATTGACATTTGGAACATCCATCTCCATGTGAAGATGATGATGAAAGTGTTGAGTAAGCATGAGAAACAAGCAACCTAATCCTAATAAGTTATGATTATCTATAGGATTAGGAAATATATATTTTGTGTTATGCTAATTGAGTTTAGGAATTCTATATTTATATATAGAGAGATAATGTGTTATGACAATAGATATGAGACTTGAGATTGTGAGATTAAGGTTTTGAGTGAGTTTCCTTAATATTAATAAGAGAGCAATTCTTATTATTGAGTTCTTACAATCAAATTACCAAAGTTGAGATTCTATAGAAAGGATGGTGCTGAACTGATGATGGTCAACTTGTTGAATGCATAAGCTTTGAACTGTTCTATAACCTTATTAACCAATTAATAAGAAAAATAAGCTTTTTTTTTTTTTGCTCTGTTCCTAATTATGAATTTGAAATTATTTTCTACACAGAAGCTTATGATGCACTTGATCCAACTGGAAACATTACCATAAAATGGGATATCATCAGCTGGACTCCTGATGGCTATGTGGTAAGAAATTTTTAAAACGTTACCCCTTAGAAGATGCATTCTTTGTAAAAAAGTTTTTTTCGGTTGAATCAATTTAACATTCATTCAAAAAAAATAATATATATATTATCAAAATCTTGTTTCAAATGTTTCATCAAAGGAGTTCATGGTTACCACACTAACCAATTCATTACAATATGTAAATTTTTTTTTCATAGGCTCGTGTAACAATCTTCAATTATCAACAATACCGTCACATTGAGTCCCCTGGTTGGCAATTGGGATGGACTTGGTTAAAGAAGGAAGTGATATGGAGTATGGTTGGTGCACAAGCCACAGAACAAGGAGATTGTTCTAAGTTCAAAGGTAACCCTCCTCATTGCTGCAAAAAAACACCAACAGTCGTTGACTTGTTACCAGGAACTCCCTACAACCAACAGATATCGAACTGTTGTAGAGGCGGCGTGGTTAGTTCCTGGGCACAAGACCCCGCAACCGCTGTTTCTGCTTTTCAGATTAGTGTTGGCCAATCTGGAACAACTAATACGACGGTTAGAGCACCTAGGAACGTCACTTTGAAGGCACCAGGACCTGGTTACACTTGCGGCCCAGCTAAGACCGTTGCGCCAACCAAATTCTTTTCTGATGATAAACGAAGAAAGACTCAAGCTATGCGTAAGTTTAGAGGTTTAAAAGTTTCTTTCTAAGTTATGTTTTTTTTTTTTTTGCTTCTAATATTACATTTTATTGTTGTTATATCTAGTGACATGGAACATGACATGCACATATTCGCAGTTTCTAGCCAGGAAAACTCCTACTTGTTGTGTCTCACTCTCATCCTTCTACGATAAAACTATCGTACCATGCCCAACTTGTTCGTGTGGTTGTCAAAATAATTCTCAAACCGGTACATGTGTCGAGTAAGTTCATGTTCTCTTAGACCCTTTTTTTTTTCTTTTTAATTTTTTTTTTTCAGATTAAAAAAAAAAAAAATCAACCAATCGCGTATCGACACGTGTCGTAAATAGTGTAAGGACCGATCCTTATTTAGAGATTTTAAGGATCGAATCCTTAGGTTTTAGTGGAGTCCACTGATTATTTAATTATTTTTCCGCTAAAGACTCCCCTTAAGGACCCCTCGTTACGGGTGCTCTTAGGAACTTAATCTTGGTTTTGTTTGTTGTCTTAATCATTTCTTGTAACTGCAGCCAGAGAATAGCTTCGGTAATACAAGCTTCTTCAGGGAAGAACAACCACGAACCGCTCTTGCAATGTACACAGCATATGTGTCCCATCCGAGTTCATTGGCATGTAAAAACTAACTACAAAGAGTACTGGCGAGTGAAGGTTGCAATCACAAACTTCAATTACAATATGAATTACTCGCTATGGAATATGGTTGCTCAGCATCCCAACTTCGACAATGTCACTCAGCTTTTCAGCTTTAACTACAAACCCCTTAGTCCTTACGCTGGCATAAGTAAGTCCATAGCTGCTTTTTTATTCATTTATTCACATTTTGTTTATCTTGTTAGTATGCATAACTCTTAGTAGGCGTAGGTTAGGTACTAAAGGCTGGTTCAACATTTTTGGATCTTAGGATTAAAAAAAGTTAGACTTTTAAATTTTATATCTATTTAAAGTTAAATAACTTTTTTATTTTGCAAATTTCATCAATAATATTTTTTATAAGTTTTGTGATGAAAACTAAACTCATATAAAACTATCTTTGTAGCCTTTTCTTATCTAATTTATTAATAAATTTTAAATTTCTATTTAAATGAGACCCTAACCATTAAAATACAGGAAATAAGAGTTTGAACCTTTGGACGGTGGCACTACTTGTTTCTCTTATCAGCCAGCCTGTTTAAAAGGAGACTATGACCAAATCATGGTTATAACTATTCGTGTAAAACCGTATCAATAAATTTCAACCAAAATAACTTAGCACATTCATTTTGAGTATACTAAATGATAAGGCGATAAGGCGATATATTAATTTTGGATACCTTTAGTGCACCTTCAACGAGGGGTTCTTAGAGAATATCTACACAATTTGGTATAACTGTATCTTAGTTAAAATACTCTTAAAATTTTGAAAAACTACGATACACATCTCGCATTCTTATTGAACTAATTTTCTTTAATGTTTAAAATTTGTTTAGATAATAAAATGTTAATAAAAATATTAAGTATTTTATTTAGTTAGATACTCTGGAAAGTATCTCACCAGTAATCATGGTCTTATGATCCCTATACTACTAGTTTTGATCGTAGGCTTGGATACCCCTATGATGCCTATAAACAAAACTAAGAGCATAATTAACCATGGCTTTTAACCATGGTTCTTATCCAAAAAAATAATTAAAAATTTAGTGAGATCCACATATTAATAAGAGCTGTCTCTTCTTCCTCTTGTATAAGAGGCGGATCTTAAACAAATTTTAAACTGTTCGCGGTTCCCATTGACACGTGGCGGCCAGCATTGGTTTTCTTTTAATTTTTTTTTTTTTTTGTAAACAAACCAAAAAAAAAGATTAAAAATTAAAAAATTTACCTATGAAAACGTGCATCTGCGTTGAACATGGTCTAAGGGTGATTAGATTGTGATATAGAGGGTTTTTGTAGGTAATTAATTTCATGTATTTGGATCATACATTGCAGATGACACGGCCATGCTCTGGGGAATCAAGTTCTACAATGATATGTTGAGCCAAGCCGGTCCACTAGGCAATGTACAGTCAGAACTTCTCTTCCGAAAGAGCCCATCAAAATTCACGTTCGATAAAGGATGGGCGTTTCCAAGACGCATTTACTTCAACGGTGATAACTGCGTTATGCCACCTCCAGACTCATATCCATGGCTTCCTAACGCAACTTCAAAACTTGCAGCAACCTCGCCATTCATCGTACTTCTGATCATCACTTTCTTTTCGGTTTTGATTCTTATTATGTAAAGGGATCACGTAGAAATATCGTGATTTTGGACCCGGTTCGTACCTTACAAGCGTGTTAATGTGAGTGTTGTTATGAAGCTACCTCAATTCTATAGGGCTACTTGTATTTGTATGCTAAGTGTTACTGTTTATTGAAAGATTACATAGATCGGTGTTGTTGTAGGTTTAGTTTTCTTTGTTATTAGTAAATATTCCCATGTATGGTAATTCACAACCACAAAATAACAATTTTCTTGTGTTCGAAGTATGAAAATATAAGCCATATTAAAATAAATAAAAGTTAACATTTTACCAAAAAAAGTATGAAAATATAGTCGGAACATATCAAGAATTATTTAAATAATCAGATATGTGTTGTTCCATAAAAAAAAGAACAGGGCTACTAAATTAAAAAGACAAAATTCAGAATACCATAAATTTTATTCTTGACCACATTTACTTATCGCCAATCTCTACAATATTATTTGAGAAATCATTTGTCGTCCATTTCTACAATATTATTTTAAAAATGATTATGAGTCGTTCTCACTAAATAATTACAATAATAAATTTAATAAAATAAAAAATATTATATATAATGGCATTATTGAATTTTTTTTTTCAAAGTTACTTAATAATATTTTAAGTTTAAAATTTAAGTTGTGTTTTCTTTTTCATTATAATATTTTGTAAACAAGCCAAAAAATATTCATACACCAAAAATATAATATACACCAAAATAAATAAGTAAATCAGTCAAATTTTAATACATAAAATAACATATATATCTAAAACAACATATTATTATTTTTAATGCTTTTATTTGTTTCACATATATAATAAAAATAAGTTAAACTTTATGAATAAATTAAAAACTAATTAATTATTATAATTTAATTAATTTTCAAAATTAACTGTGCATTAACACGAGAAAATCACCTAATAAATTTATATATTAAAATTGAGTCTAAAATTCAATGCAGAAACACTAAAATATTGGTTACTAGCTACTAAATCAACGACCTTTTATTTGTAAAAGCATAAATCTACGTATGTGGACGTTGACATGATGAAGATATACGTACATAGTTAGACCTTACAAAACTCATTTGCTTCAGTGCATTCTATAGTAGGATGAGGAAGAAAATAGTTAGCATTGAAATCCCCTGAGTATCGGAAGAATTTAAAAAAAAATGGAGAAGTCATTAAACAAAGATCGCAATCATTGCATCCATAATTTTCATGACCAACTGATAAAACTACAATTAAAATACATTATGTTTAGTTGGTGACATGCAACATTATTGTAAAATATTTTATAGAAACCATAACTTTCATCAAAATAAAGTAAACATATACGACTTTATGAATACAACTTCTAAAATCATCCAAAGGACTAGTGAAAATGATTAAATATATTCAGTGAATTGTAGGCCATGCATGAGATTATTTCTATAAGTTTAACTAAGTATCAAAACTTTTCATAGTCTATTTTTGTTTACATGTGCTTAATAACTGCACATTATATATTTAACCAATTTTAAATTTTAGTTTTGATATGTATATGTCAACTGTGCTGATAAATTAAAATATAGAATATTGTTATTATAAGATAATTTATTACAAAACTATTGAGTATAGAATTAAAAGGTAAAGTTAAGGCTGCTCACTAAAGGGATCTTAATTGGTATTATTAATTTTAATGTGAGTTCCTTATAATTTAAAAACAATAATACTTTGAAAAAGGAGATACAATGTGAAAATTTCGAATTAAATGAAAAACTTTGAAAATTCATAAAAATCCCTATGAAGATATCTCAAATATCTCTTAATTCAGTTCTGTTTAAAATTAAAACTTAATTATATAATTAATTTTACCTTTTGTTGGAAATGCTCTTTTAGATTTCTATGGATAAGGATAGAGATGCTATAAAAAGTTTGCATTCATCATCCCTGGAAAAAAAAAAAAAAAAAAACTAAGAGGTTCGGTTCATTCATCGAAGATGGTGCTAAATGTTATCAAGATCTCCAAGGTTAGCCCCTATGCAGATTCATTCCATGACCCACTCGTTGTCCCACTCACTTTCTTCGACCTAAAGTGGCTTAAAGATTCTGTACAGCAAGTCATCTTCTACAAACTCACGTCCGAGTCATCATCACGCGAGTTCTTCTACTCTGTGATCATCCCTAAACTCGAGGCATCTCTTTCTCTTGTCCTCGGTCACTTCCTCCCCCTTGCGGGTCACCTCACTTGGAACCTTCAAGATCCTAAGCCATGCATCGTCGTGTTCCCACACGACACTGTCATGTTGACAGTGTCTGAGAGCGACAAAGATTTCAACAGTGTTTCAGGCAAAGGGATACGTCTTGCGAAGGAGACACGTGCCCTTGTCCCCGAGTTTCCAGCCTCTTGTGACTCGCCACGTGTTCTTTCTTTACAAGTTACGTTGTTCCCTAACCAAGGGTTTTGCATAGGCATCACAGCGAACCATGCGGTTATGGATGGCAAAACGGTGGTAAATTTTTATAATTCATGGGCTCACATATGTAAATCACGAACACGTGTAACCATATTACCCGACCATTTAACTCCTCGTTTAGATCGCACGGTCATCAATGTTCCAGCTTATCTTGAAGCCAAGATGTTGGTTCTTCAAGGTGAAAGAACCCTCAAGACCCCTCAAGCTGGTGGAGAGATCGGTCATGACATTCTCCGGATCACTCTTGAGTTTACTCGTGAAAACGTTGAGAAGCTTAGGGAGCGAGTTAAGATGGAGTCAACTCGCTCTCATTCTGAGCTTCACTTGTCCACGTTCGTTGTGGCTTACGCCTACATGTGGACTTGCTTGGTGAAGACGCATGGAGGTCATGGGGAAAGACCGGTTCGTCTCATGTATGCTGCGGACTTTAGGAACCGGTTAGAACCACCGGTTCATGAGACATACTTAGGGAACTGTGTGTTCCCCATAGGTTGCTTCGGACACAAAGCTAAGACGTTTTTGGGAGAAGATGGATTTGTTAAAGCTGTTGAGATTCTTGGTGACTCGGTTAAAGGTTTGAGTTTACTAGGGGTTGAGCAACTTTGTGAGTTGTATTTGGAAGGAAAGAAGAGAGTTGAACCGGGTACACAGCTTGGGACTATTGCTGGTTCAAACCGGTTTGGGCTATATGGTTCGGATTTCGGGTGGGGAAAACCGGTTAATACTGAGTTCGTATCCATTGACAGGAATGAAGCGTTCTCGATGTCGGAGAGAGGAGATAGGTCCGGTGGTGTGCAGGTCGGTTTGTGTTTAAAGAAACATGAGATGGATATTTTTATTTCTTTATTTAATGATGGATTGGTAAATTAAATATTTTCTGGCATTTATGTACCTATATGCAAAGTGTCAAAGCAGAGTAATAAAGTCACTGGAATATTCATATTTAGTTAATTAGTCTCTTTGTTTTATATTACTTGTCGTTGTAGTAAAAAAATTTCGTTTCAAAATAAATGTTGTTTTAGAGTTTTAATGCAAAATTCATTAATAAGATTCTCCATTTTATTTTTCTATTGATTAAAATATAGTTAGATGCATAGGTAATTGTATTTTTATTTTGAGAAATATATAAAATTATATGTTTTTTTAATATGCGTGTATAAACCTAAAACGCCAACTAATATGAAACAGAGGGAGTAGTTTTTTGTGTGGTGTTACTCGCAAGGATCCAAAATATAGTATTACATGCATCATGTGTACATAGCTTTTAACTTTATCTTTAATACATAAAACAACAAATATCATAAATATAAATGTTTTTATATGAAATTGAGACGATTGGTATGTCTTTTTGTCTTGATGAACAGCTAACAGATTGGTAAGTTTATCGTATGATTCTCATCAAAAAAGTAGAAGCAAATAATTATATTTTGTTCGGGGATAAGTAAAGGAAAACAGTGACACATTAAAATTGCAGTTTAATGTAACAAATAAAAGGGCAAAAACAATTAGGTGTACCAATTGTTTAGCTCACAAGGAATGCATTTTTAAATCACGAGTGTAGGTTACTCTTCATCCAGACATTTTTATCCAAAAAGTAACACTGAACCAGATCCGTAAGACAAGGAACCAAGGGATAGGACCACACATTAAAATATACTTTTAGGTAACTGACGAAAATCTTATCTACTGTAATGACCAGACATGGATAGAGTACGTATAGAATATGACTTTGAACTATAACTAAAACATGGGTCAGTAACTTTAAAGTCATGCATACATGTTCGACCACTGAAGTAGCTAATATATTTTGGGGAGAAAAGTGTCCATAGAACAGGTATCTAGTGCGGTGTGGTAGTCGTAGAAACAATTGAACCGAGTCACTAATGACTTTAGGAGTGAGCTATCAGTGAAACAATGGAGGAGGGTTCTTAACAATAGTAATTAATCATCCTTAAACAAATGTTACTGCATAATGGTTAAACAAATTAGAATGTAACTGTGATTCTTATCATAAATGTTACTATAATGCTTAAAAATTGAATTTAGTTAATTTAGAAATGGTTTTGTATTGTGATAGCTAGTATCAAGATCATATTTTCTTTAAATCTCTGAAAGAAACTTGAAACATGTCTTGAGAAAGTTCAGTGGCTAGTTAGAAACTTTGAATTCATTATGGTTCAGTGAAAAAGCCACCTTCAGTCTTTCTCATGCTAATCAGTAATTAGTAGTACAGTATAACCTCTTTAAATTAATATTCTATAAATTAATATATACTAAAAAATTCTATAAAATAATATAATTTTATAATTTCAAATTAAATTTTTGGTTCAGTTAGTATATCGATAAATTAATAATCTCTATAAATTAATAAAAAATTATAGTTTTGGTGTAATCCCAACAATATTAATTTATAGAGGTGTCACTGTACTGGAAAGTGGGTTAAACCAACCGTATTGGACCCGTTCCACTGCAGATTGAAATAAAATTTTGGATTTAAAAATTCGATCTACAAACTCATAAAGAAAAAAATTATATTTGTATTTGCTCTGCTGAAATGTATAGATGACACGTTCAAATAATATTAATTATAATCGAGATAATTATTTTAATTATTTTTATAAAATTATATTTTTATTTATTTTTTAAGTTGTATAAATATATAATTTTTCTTAAGAAATTATTTTTTGGAAAAAATCTTTTAAAAACAAAACTTTTCAAAAAAAAAAAAAGATTCGAATAAATTGTAGTTTAAATTTGATCGACCTATACTCACCCCACATAAAATAAACTCAATCCATACCTTAACATGTAATTCAAATTTTATAAATCGGTCAAACCAGTTTCGGCTCAGCAACAGATGAAAGGGAGCGGATCCCGCAAGTTATGACTCAGATTCCCATCTCTATTAATCATGGACGTTCTACAAATTGGCCTATGGCATTTTACTCGGTTAGACTAGCCAAGAAAATCATCTTTTAAATGGATAGAAAAATTTAAATCAAGATAATGTAAAATCTAAATCCAATCTGAACATATGTTTGTGTGAGCCAGACTCACATGTAAAACACTATGCACTTAGTAAAAAAAATACATATTGATGTTTCTTCTACTGCAAGGCAAAGAAGAAAACCTAACTTGGGCTCCAACGTCTCCACCAGATAAGTTTTCACATCTAAGGGATCATGAAGCTCCTAGAACAGACTCCCAGTGACCGTACTGGGAGCTGAATGTGCCTCCACCATGCCGCTCAGCGTACTCAGCCATCGTCTCTCTTGCACAAACATCCCAAACTTGAGCTATTTCTTTAAGAGACATGGGTTCTGAAAACTCCTTCATGGACAAACTGAACTTCGATCTAGTCCTCGCAGACAAATCATCATATTTTTGTAAACTGAACATTGTGAAATAAACACATAAGATCAAACATGTGTACTTCCCTCTTGTAACCAATCAGTTTCTATGAAATGTTTTTTCATACCTGGCGTCAGATGGAACTTTCTCTAGGAGAAGTATTGGGGAGTAAGGGTAATTCACAGGAACTAGTAAGCGTAATGGCTGAATCTGTGACTACATCAAACATGGGAGACATAAAGATCTGAGCAAAAGGGTAGACAAGAAGTTTATAGTTTAGAGAAGACTTACAATATGTCCTGACTTGTAATGAGCTTCAAGTGTGTCACTGAGAGCCACAGGGGAATAAGAACACGTGACAATTGTTCCTGAAGTAACTTCACTTGGATAAAACTCATCATTACATATGTTAACCACTGTCTCTACAAGACTCCCATTTATATCTTTGATTTCTTGCAGGAGTGCACAACCAGGCTGCAAGATTAATAAGAAAATGGTCTTATTTTGACACTGAAGGTTTGATCAATCAATGGAACTTAGAGGCTCTAGAATTTACCTCAATCTTGTGAACTTTAGAGCCAGATGATGCTGTGGAATCAGCTTCAGATTCCAAGCTACTGAACTTTTTGTAGCTTTCAGTTTGTGATGTGATATCTAGAGGCAGAGTTGGAGACGGAGCAACAAAAGGCGAGACAAGAAACTGTGATGAGGTTCCTGTACTGTTGTGAAATGTTGTAGGAAGAATCTGCTGGTCCACCAACTGAGGAGAAGAGTGGTTCTGTATCTGAGGCTGCTGCTGGTTCGTTTCTGGTTGTTGTTGCTGCTGCTGCTGACTCTGCAGTTGCTGGTGTTGCATCTGGAGATGATGAAACTGCTTCTGATGAAACATACTAGACTGAGAAAGGTTAGTTGACATTATGTTGTTCTCATCTTTTGGTTCCATCTCAGGCCTTGTCTGCAACAAGCAAGGCATTGATGTGTGTGATGAGGTCCCGTTTTGGTGACTTGGCATCAACCGTGAATTCATTTGATCATTGTCAAGAGACTGTGACACATGGACTTGATTATGACCACTTTGGGATTGTTGGTGCTGCATTGGCATCAGAGTCACGGTCTGATGATTCTTGGTGAACCTCAATACCTGTTCCTCATACAGAAGAAACCTATCTCTGTGACTCTCTGATATATTGTCCCTACGGACATTTAAGTACATAATAACTAGTTCCAACGTTAGTTTCCCCGCCCTTAGCTTTTCAATAGGCTCATGTTGCATGTTTTGTTGAGGCAGAGAATCAACCTGGAAATTAACAAAAAAGAAAATTATTAAATGAATTTATCTTAAGACAAGAAATACCAGATTGAAGCAGTTATGTTATGTCTGAAGTACCTCCCCCAATTTTTCAGATACTTTTTGTAGCAGTGTACTCAGAACAGGCAAATACTTCTCCTTGAGACCCTTTATCTGCAGGATAGTAATGAAAAAAAAATTGAACTATTGAAAGACAATGGATAGGTTTCATAGGATGAATCATGGTTTCATGTTTGTGATGTTAACATGTGAAGAACCAAGGCGAGAGAAGGTACCTTCTGATAGGTCTTCTCCTGCCAGTCCCCACCATTAGCATTTGCAATATTGCCTGTAGAATCTTGAGATGCTACAAAAAAAATATTTGAATTTAAGACATAACTCATGAAAAATGTACAGTGATGCTACGTTTTGGGTTTGGCGCAAAGAACCTGCTGCTTGAAACCTTTGTGTGTCATTCAAATGTTGCTGAAAGATTCTATTCTGAGGCTGCTGCGGTTGGTATTGTTGTAGCATCATTGGTTGAGATTGTCCCACCTCTTGGCCTTGAGTACCCAACAAACTTGACTCATACACATTGAAGTTATAAGATTGACCACCAGGCATGTATGTCTGCTGCTGTGACGCCAAGTTACTGTGAGAATAAAGGTGTTGTTGCAGGTGCATATTACGGAGGTTACTATTCTGTTGTCCCATTTCTTGAAAGCTAGCAATGTTGTTCTGTTGCTCCCAGTTGTTTTGAAGTGATGTTAGATGATTCTGATGCGTGACTTGACCATTCATCAGTTGACTAATGAGTTGCTCGTATTCTTGTTGTTTCTGTTCCTGGGACGGCACATACATCTGCTGTTGATGACTAGAATAGACTCTCTGTGTCGGAAACTGATGTCTTGGTAAGTACTGAGAGTTTTGTTGGCCTGATGATGTTAGACTAGAGAGAGAGGAGGATTGAGGAAAGGACTGTTGAATAGTAGACAATGATGTGTGATGATTCAATTGCTGCTGAAATGGTTGTCTGAATAGACTTTGCTGGTGATACTGCTGCTGCTGAGCATGTTGTTGCATGTATGGAGGTTGCAAGTGATGGATTTTTTCTTTCAGAAGCTGTTGATCCACCTGACACTGAAAGATGTCACTGGAACTCTGTGGCTGCTGTTGATGCTGAGTAAGATGCTGTTGCCTTCCCTGAATCTGTCTTTGATAACTGGTAAGAAGATTTGAATGAACTCCTTCACCCATTTGAATGTTTAGGTTCTGAGCCGCGGAAACGGTTATAGGGACCTGAGTTGAGAAGCCAGAAGACTCAGGAGTGTAGAGATTGCTGTAGATGTTGTTTTGAGGAAACCATTGTTGGCTTGTTGGAGTCTGCATATAGGGTGGAAAAGAGGTGGGAAGTGATTGCCCTTGATTCAGAGCTTGAGCTGCTGTACATATAAAGGCATCAAAAGAAAACATTGTAAGAACACTATGTTCTGAAACAGTTTCTAGACACATGATCTGAGATACAGTAATGCTAAATCATCAAAGACACTTCTTATTACCTGGATCTGAAGTATTAGTTTCACTGATTGAAGAACCAGATTGCACACTTCTGAATTTTTTGTCGAAAACCATTATCTTTTCACTGATTTTCCGTAGATAATCACTCTAAGACATAGGAAAAAAAAAAGATCAGCAAGTATCTTCACAAGGCCTGAGGTAATTAGATAGAAACCATTTGTATATTAGTACCTTATCTGTGGCCATGCCATAGATAATGCCCTCAAATTTAAAAGCGGTATTATTAATATCATTTTGACTATGTTTAGGAAAACATATCTGCAATTTTTCCACTCTACACATACATGAAAACAAAGAGAATATATCAATAATATTACATAATTGAGGCGCAAAGAATATGCCAAAACTTTTTTAGAAAAGGCTTGAAAGATTGATGTTAGGTTTTGTCACGTCAATAATGAATTGTTATATGGGTTTACTGGTGTAATGTAGGAATCGTTATCATGTGCAAGAATCAAATGATCATATAGTAACAATCCATTCTCACAATAGAGAGAAAGCATTCATATTATTATGTGGAAAGAAGTCTTACATTGCGAAAATAATCCTTTTCCTTAGATCAGTCTCATGCGTTGATCTCCAATCATTAGTGTTATTGGCAAGCGAGTCTCTGCCTTGTTCGTTAGGCTTCCAGTTAAAGTCTCCCTCCATTAAGTCTAGCTAGCTAGCAACAAGAAATGATGATCAGAGACATCCCTTAACTAGACAAAACACACAATCAAATGTCATCATGTTTTAACTTATGAGTATCATCAAGACATCATGAGCTTTAGATTCCTAATTATCAACAGATTCATATTGCGATTTCTTGTGCTGCAAGTTAATAGTAATGCTTAACCTTCACAATGCCTAACACTGATCTTGCAGATTGGTGGTAAGTAAGGCATTAAACTAAAAGAACAACCATGCCTCGGTCATGACCTTAATGCATCAGTTTCGAATTGGTATTACAACTTACAAGTGTGTCTGTTAACAAAAAGAAAACTTACAAGTTTGTTTCTGTAAGACTAAAGAAATAAACCAAAATCGAAACAGAGATGCTTTGATCATATTCACACATACAAACAGACAAAAAAGTAAAAATAAATCACATGCATAATATGATCAACTTAAGAAAATCAAAGTGTAGCAGAATGATAGATCATAATCCACAAAGAAAACTCTGTTTCACGCTTTCAACAGTCTCAATCAGAAAAGCAAATAAATTTTAAAACTTCAAATAAAAAAAGATAAACCCATGTTGGGTTCAACAAATAGAACCGAAATAATCGAGCAAACCAAAAAAAAGAGAGGATAAGAACCCCACGAGAGTACTGTCGGAGATAGAAGAAGGAGGATGATCGATAACTTGTAGAAGAAGAAAGCAAGAACAGATCAAACTGAGATAGAATCAAAGGATTTTTAGAGAGGGATAGATATTAGAAGAAGGGAATAAACTTAAGGTTAGACGCATAAGAGCGGAGATATTGAAGAACACGTAGGAGGGATGTGACTTACAAATATATAGTCTATGCTTTCCTTATTTTATAGTCAATTTGTTTTAAATTCCCTTTCATCACTATATTCGAATATTGGGAATACATGCAAAGTAAGACACGTATGAAGAGTACTCCGCCTTGTTTAGTAACAAATCTCTGTTATATTTTCCCTCATGTGACTTTAAATTTGGATTTGACACAACTAAAACAAGAAACTATCATCCACAATTGTTGGAAAAATAGTTATATGATTGTTTGAATTAGAATGAAATAAAAAGCAAAAAAAAAAAAGGGGGGGGGGGGGGGGGGAGGTGTCATGCAAGCAAACACATGTCATGATGATGTTTCAGGTTAGTTAATTATAAATTAAAATAAATAAATAATTAACTATGTAATGTTTTAGAACATTCTAAGCCTGAAACGGATCAGGTATTCGGGGTATTTTAAGCTATCCGGATCCTTATCCGGCGGATCCATGATTTTACTATTTTTATCCGGATTCGGGATTTTCGGATATCTGGATATATTCGGATCCGGATTAAGATCCTTAAAATAAATAAAACTAATAGTAAAATATATAAATATAAATAATAATTTAAAAATAAAAGTAATATAGTATTTTTAATTATTTCTAAGTATATTATTACAAAATTTATACTTATATAAAATTATAAAAATAAAAATATAACAAATAAAATTAATTTATATATATATATATATTACTATTTTTGAAAGAATTATCAATAAAAATTATAGATCAGGATATCCGGACTAAAAAATCAAGATATCCGAATTATGATTCGGTTTTGACAGATCCAACATTTTACTATCCAGATCCGGATTTGGCCGTTTTGAATATCCAGATTTTTAAAGAACGGATCCAGATTGGAACTCGGATCGAATCCGGATCTCGGATAAAAGTTTTAGACCTAAAACATTCACATCGATTGAATTTCTAACCAAATTTCTCATTAATTAAATATTAATATATATAATGGTGAAATTTGTGGTAGAATTAAAATTTCCCCAAAAAGTTAATGTTACAAGAGAATAAGAAATCATTAGGGATATATTCTAAAGTGTGGAGTAATGGGCTTATTAAATCAAGTTGCTCAAGGTAGTGAAGAAAAAAAAAAAAAAAAAAAAAGAGGTTTAAAAGTATAATAAGAGCATGATTAATCTCGGGTTCTTAGAGTGGGGTTCTTAGCGTAATTTAAGAACCGGTTCTTAACTTTAACAAAGAAAAAGTTAAGAACCGGTTCTTGAATAAGACATTTAAAAACCGGTTTTTAACTTTTTATTTGTTAAAGTTAAGAACCGGTTCTTAAATTACGCTAAGAACCGGGGTTAATCATGGTCTACCATACGGCTAGCGGTATCTTTATTTCAGAAAGTGTTCTTGTGTATGATGCTTCTTTCCTTTCACACACAGACGAACTATAATTCTAAGCATATGAAACATAATTGCAGCTAATCAAAGTCCCTCTAATTAAACAATGGCTTTGTTGAACTGCATAGAGAGAATATAGATCAGTAAGGCTTGAAGTTAATATAGAAGCCCATATATACTTTAAGATGGAATAATGAAATTTGATGATATAGAATAGCCCAAACAATTTAATCAATTAGAGAAATTTTGTGTGAGAGAGAGAATCACAAGGAATACATAATAAAGACGATGGAAAAAAAAAACTCGGCTAGTTATCACATCAAGGATGTTGCTATCAGCACACAGATCGTACCATAAGGACACAGAATTGATTTGGAATCAATAAGCCCACGAGGGGGCAACGTGAATCTGGGGCTAACACTCACCTTTTTCCTCTTTTGTTCTCTTTATCATTCATTACATACCTATCAATTTCATATACACATGCGTTTGTAACTATATGCATGATCAATTATAATAGTATATATGCATGATCATTTTTTGTGGAAATGGTTGAATAGTCCTGAGTATATCTTAGATCAAAACTCCAATAATACTATCATTATACCCAGTTTCAGAATTTCAATCGATGTAGCATAAGTGATAAGAGGACGACTAACATTTGTCTAGTGACTGACATGAGGGGATTATGAGCCTAAGTTCGAACAAATACAATCATAACTGTTATATCACTATTCGTGCGATTGATTGATTAACACCATCTATCAACATGCACCAATTCATGCTATGCAACTGTTTATATGATCATGAACAAGCATGGTTATATTTGAAAATTTAGTTTTATTTCTGGTATGTTGCATTCAAATGTAACCCCACATAAAATAACAATAATGATGATAAAATATATCCTGACTATTAGATCTTTTCCGAATCATTAACCATTTCCAAACATGCAACAAGTATGTCACCGAACTATTTATTATCATGAACAAATATAAATAAATTTGAGTATTTTGTTATGTATTCCTTCCGTTTCATTTTAATTATTGTTTTGGGTTTATGCACACATATTAATAAAACATTAAAAAATAATATTTCTAAAATAAAAACATAATTACATATACACCTAATTATATTTCGACCAATAAAAAATAAACTGAAAAATCTTCTTAATAAATTTTACATTTAAACTATAAAACAACATTTATTTTGAAACAGAAATTTTCTTTTACAACGACAAATAAATCGAATTGGAGAGAGTATTTGGTAAGTTGCATTATAATGTAACCCCACATGAGAGTGTTTAAGTTGGGCAAAAAGCACACCACATGGTATTCCATTGATGTGCATCAAGAAGTTGTCTAAGTATATGCGATTTTTAAGTTTGGATATATTCGAATTCATATGAATAAAAAGTGATAGCATTATATAGCTAAGATGTACGTAATTAAGAATACTGTATAACTAAACCCTTGATGTGTCTTTGGAATTGGGCCTATAAAAAGAGTCTAACAAGGTCGAAGCAAAGATTTTTTAAATGAGGTGTAAACAAGGCATAATTTTGCATAGCTAAACAAATGATAACGTACTGTCCATATATTTGATATAGAAAACAGAGTAACAGAGGTTAATAATTGACTCATCATTTCAGATTATTATTTTGCGCATTTGATAGAACCATTGTTGATATGGATGAGAGCTACGAGATGAAAGGATATAATATATTCGTATCCTTTCTAAAAATAAATGTACACACATATCTATTAATATAGAATATTTGAAAATGAAACAAAGCAGAAGACGATAGAGAAAGAAACAACAGCCAAGACAAGCACTTGGACATGAAACAACCAAAAGAAAATGTAATGGGGACCTTCACACATGGGTGTTATAAAGAGAACTATAGTGGAGCCAAACCCAAAGCTCAGCTATAAAGAATATTTTCTAGCATTGTGTTTGGTTGCAACCTCATCTTCCCTACCTTTTATTCTTCTTAGTTTCAACATTGGTGATCTTTTGTTTTTATCACTTATGCTTTGAAAATAAGATGTATAGCTTTTGTTTACAAAAAAGAAAAATAGATTGTATAGCTTTTTCAACTACGATTGTAAGAACATGATTATTGTAAGGTTCTTAGGACGAGGTTCTTAGTCTAATATAAAAACCGTTTCTTAACTTTAGCTAAGAAAAAGTTAAGAGACGGTTCTTAAATAACCGTCTCTTAACTTTTTCTTAGCTAAAGTTAAGAGACGGTTTTTATATTACACTAAGAACTTCATCTTAAGAACCCTACAATAATTATATCTTAATGCATAAGCCCTTAGCAGTTTTTAACAGACAAAAAAGTTTGGGTAGTTGTAAAACATTGTGATGCATGTGACTTTGGTTGAACTTAAAACATCCATCAAATCCATGTATATAGATCCCTACATAGATATGATACCAAGGTATTATTACTAATATTATTTTCTTCATTAGAGCTAACAACTTAAATTACGAACGTTCTAATGTTTCTCTAGTAAAATTAAGGGGGGAAATTAATATTTTCCCTTATTGGTGGAATCAAGCAAACATGTGCCGGTTCTTTTTAGTTTAAAAATCTCCGTGTGATAAATTGAGAGACACTTTTGCTTTTAAATAAAACCAAAAAAGAGTGTGCTTTTGAGCTTATCCTAAACTTATACGGCGTATTATATATGCTATATTTCTTTATCATTCGAAAAAGTCCATTACAGTTTCATTGTTGCCAGCTTGTTATACATCAAATATGTATAAATAAATAATGAACCAATATAAAATAATTACAAACTTTAATCATAATAATAGTTGAAACCCGCAGATTCGTTATGGCCCATTATATCCATGCAACGCAGCCACCACTCGGATGGCTAAAACCACCCTATATTTTGATTTTCTTTAATAGACCACATCTTATAAATTAAAAATTTGGGAAATTATAAATTAAATTTTGATGCAGAGATTATATATTATATATGTAAAAAAACAAACATGTGTCACACTGTAGGATTAGTGCTTAGCTATTTCGCTAGGTTTGGACTTTTAGCTTACGACGAAATGTTGTGCCAATTTAGTCTTCTTCAACTTTGCCTTTTGTTTCCTTTGAAAAGGCTTTTTTATCATTATTACTAATCTTTGTTTAAAGCCACGTAATTTATTCCTCCTATTTTGGGATTTTGACCGTAGGATCTGGGAGTCAAAGATTTTGAGATGACTATTTAATGATTAGTTCGGGAGAATCTCAAGAAAATTAAAAAAAAAAAATATTCCATCAAAATAACATTGTAGATTCCCCAAATCTACAGTTGCTAAGCCAAATTGTTTTGCATCAAACAATACTTCCTCCGTTTTTTAATATAAGTCGTTTTAGAGAAAATAATTTGCTCTAAGTTACATAACGTTTTCAATTTTCGATGTAAAATTTATTAATAGTTAATATTATATGATCAATGATAAAATACTTTCTATTTTATTATTGGTTGAATTGTGGTTAGATAAATAATTAATGATGTTTTTGTCTAGAAAATATAAGAAATTAATTATATTCTTAATCTACGTGCATAATTGTAAAACGACTTATATTAAAAAACGGAGAGAGTATTCAGAAGTGAATATGTTTCTTCATGATCTACTTAATTTATGCTGATCATATTTGTTTCTTCTGCTCCGTTTATTTTATACCACATGTTTTGGTGTTTACCATTCAAACCATGTGCACCGCGCAACGCACCCTGACCACTTTGATGTGCTTAGAGCTTAGTCAAGTCACACTGATTGAAAATATTCTCGAGCCTTGTGATATTTCAGTCCAATTTTGACTTTATAATTGCATACCAAATTTTCACATGTAAGCCATTTATTATAATAATTTTCACATGAAGAGTATGTCACAATAACATGCTCTCTTCCTACTTGCCTAATTAAGTATATTCTAACTGCAGATCAAGAACCTCAAGTTTGTAGCTACTAATGAAAATGTGGATACAAAAAGGCTGACATGGTAATACATGGAGATGGTTTTTCATGTTTTATTTAAGATTTGAAAACAGTATTTTTATTGAAAAATAACATTATTAGTATATTCTATAACTATTACTCTATCCGTTTCATTTTATTTGTCGTTTTTAGATTCGTGTATACAAATTAAAAACATTTAATTTTACATATTTTCTAAATAACAACATCATTACATATATAATTAACAGCATTTCAACAAATAAAAAATAAAATAATATAATATATAAAGTTAATAAATTTTACATTGAATTTATAAAACATCATTTATTTAGAAACAAATTTTTATTGTACAGCTACTAAATTGAAACAGATAGTGTACTATTTTTCAAGAAAGAAAATCACAAGAAACTGCGGAAACAAGTGGATCTAAACATTAGATTTTAACGAGAAGACTCAGTATTTTTATTGACAAAAATCTAAATCCAAGCTCAGTTGATATTCACATGGGATAACGTGGAATCTAGGCTTAGTACTTTGAAAACAAATCTGATATATTGCAAATCAGAATAGGCAATCGGCTACTCACTACTAGTGTGGTAGTGTACAGAAGGATGGAAAAAGTGAAATAGAATCGAGTTGCGAATATGAATTGAAACATCTATTTTTGACTTTTTGACATTTTGTTCAAAATGGCTAAACAATGCATTTATTGAACCTTGCGCATTTCGGTTGGACATTAGAATTCAGTTTCATTACTGATTACTCGTTTTCTAAGTGCTTACATGTATGTCAGATTATTACTCCTTCCGTTTTGTTGTCGTTCTAAGTTTATATATTTAGACTAAAGAAACATTTAATTTTATATATTTTTAAAATAAAACATTATTACCAATACACCTAACCATATATCAATCAATAAAAAAATAGAATATAAATTTTACCAATAAATTTTGTATTAAAAACTGAAAATGACACTTATTTTAAAATAAAAATTTTACTCTAAAAGACAACTAATTTGAAACGGAGGAAGTATATAATGAGGTTTTACTTACACAAAAACAGTAAAGATCATTGAGAAAGACAAACACGACTACAAATGCATGTTTCCACATTCGACTGTATAAACTTATGTCTTTGTATATTATCAAGATTTTTATTTTTTGAATAAATATAATATTTGGATTTGAATTCAGATAGTTTTGTAAGTTTTTACTTGTAATTTGAAAAAAAGTTAAGCAGCCCAAGAAAGAAAGAAAATGAAACCGTAGTCCGGTTTAATCTTGTAGAGTAGCTAAAGCAGAGTGACCAGTAGAGAGTAGTAGAAAGTCCGTGAAGGATAAGGGTGACAGAGAGAGAGGAGACATTGAGGTCAACTTCAGTGCATAAAGACATGGGTACGTGGATACCAATAGGCACACGTGCGCTCAATCATCAAACTTATACATGCATACATACACATATAATAATATATGCTTTCATTAAATAAATAATATCAAAATTCTTATTCTCACCGGAAGGCGACGAGTACTTCCAGACAAACCAACTAACATTCTTTTAATTACTTACTTCATGTCCCATTCTCCTGCCCTTTTCTGGCTCTATTCAATTTCTTGTTTTTTTTCTTCACAGCAAAATAAATGAGCATTTAGCAATTATTAAGTTTTTTCACTAAGTATAATATTATACTCACAATATAATAGCACCCACTCTCCTATGGTTATTTAGTTTTTCTTTTAACTATTCATGCTAATTTCTAAATGTTTTTCACTTTACTTTCTCCAAAACTCTATTAATTTATTTTGCAAATATTTAAAATGGCGTTAATACTAAATTACATCAATCTCTCGATTATATTTTGACATTAAATCTAAATAAGATTTTTTATTTGTTAATTATGAAAGAGATCATATTTTTTGGGGTGTAATATTTTGATCTTACTGTGATGGTATATGTTTTACTATAAGTTTGATGTCTAGTATTCTAATTTTTTTTGTCCTATGTAAAATTAATATCTAAATTTCGTTTGTGATAAAATTATATCAATAAACTCTTCTTTGGCATTAATATTTTATATTTAGAATTTAAAATTTCATTTATATTTTTTGAAATTATGAATTAATCATTCTTAATCTCTTTGTTTTTATATGATCACTTTTGATTTTTCGATTTACCGAAAATGTTACTGACAATATTTTAAAATAATTAGATGAGAATAACAAAAACATCATAATTGTCTAAAAAAATTGTTAGTAATATTTCCTCTAAAGCGAAAAATCAAAAATAATATTATAAAAACAAAGAAAAATCAAGAATATTTAGTGTATATTTTTAAAAAATTATAAACGAAATCTTAAATTATAAATCTAAAATGTTAATGCCAAAAACGAGTCTGAACTTGGATCAGTACTTAGAGCACCCTTTTCTCTTAATGTCTCTAATTGGATATCTAAACTAAAAAACAATAGTTTAATAAATCAGTATTGTTTAATTTAAATTTAATTTTTAAGGAAATTTAAACCACTTACTTATATCCACCTGTCAAACCAGTATCAAATGTATCTTAAAACTTTTCTGTAGTGAACTTTTTTGTCTTTGTCTTTCTTATTTTCTTCAATTTTTTTGATACTGTGAAAGTATATACCAGTAAAGATGCTCTTATAATCACAGATCAGTGTTTACTAGTCTAATCTTCGACCATTACTTAATTTGTCCAAACTACATCGATATAATTAGCATAGTTTTCAAAACGAAATTCGTGTTGCAAAATCATGAATACTGAAACTCATAGTTTTATAGATTTATCATTTCCTCACTCGATTGATGAACTATCAAATGTGCATTAAAGAAATTCGATACTAGTGAATACTCCTTCCGTTTCAAAATGATCAATATTCTAGGGAAAAAAAATTGTTTCAAAAAAATCAAATTTTTATATTTTCTATGTATGTAATAATTATAAATAGTAAGTTTCAAGAAAATTAATTGTGTTTATTGATTTTTAATTAGTTATATCTTATGGAAATTGTTAAACATAAAAAATAAGACATTTATAATTAAAATTTAAGATATTTTTTTAATATGTCTGAAAATTCTAAAACATGTATCTTATTGAAACGGAGTGAATATTTGATAGTTCACTAATGTGAGGTTTCAACACAGTGCAAGTAGTGCTGAGAAAACAAAAATAAAAAATGCATTTTAGTATTATTCTGCAGGTTGGAAGTCAGAAATTGCGAGTCTCAAGACTGCGCAAATTGAAATGATGTTTAGCATGTTTTCTCATATTTATTGTTTACATTTATTATACAACTATATGTTTTTTCCTTCATTACCAGTATTCCTTGTTAAATATAAAAAAATCTTAATTTTGTTACTTAAATTTGGATTTATAATGACCAATATATTACTTCTATACTAATTAAGAGTTTAGAGTGTTTAAGATATATGCTTTAATACTATTTTAAATTTGGGTTCATTATAAACTTAAAACTTAAATTTAATTAATAAAAATAAATTAACCATAACTCTTTATAAACCATTTCCTCCGTTCATATTACTTGTTGTAGGAAAAAAATTCGTTTCAAAATAAGTTTCCTTTAAAGTTTCAATGCAAAATTTATTAATAAGATTCTTCATTTTATTTTTCTATTGGTTGAAATATTGTTATATATATAGATAATTGTATTTTTATTTTAAAAATATACAAAATCATATATTTTCTTAATATGTATACATAAATCTAAAACGATAAGTAATATAAAACTGAAAGAATATTTAAGAATTTTTTAAATTCTCGATGTGGATACTTTATCCTTAATAACTGCATTTGCCATTTTGTATACTTTGTTGACAGGTTGAAACACAAATCCATATATTATCAGGAGAATGAATCAACGTACGGTTCAAGAATAACATGCTATTTAGATAACACTTTGATGGAAATACTTCAAGCATATTAAATCGTGAACCGTAAATTTTCATCTCTGATAACTTCACATGAAGTTATGTACCAATAAGAGTAAATTATATAGTCGAATAAGTTAGGGAATAGAGTTTTCATGGATTTATAAATGTATTAATGATTTAAAAAATTATATCAGCGGCTAATAAACTGGAGTAGTTTATATGCACATATGCATGAACCACACGAACACAACCAAAAGGACCAACCAATCAACATCAGATTTTGCAATAATGAAAATGGAAAATTATTGAGAGAGAGAGAAAGGGATGGGAGCACAAGAAGACGAAAAAGAGGCCCTCGTGCAACTGGGAATTTTCAATGTTCTGTACTACAATGCAGCTTTTAGTTAATGGCTCCATAAAAATAATTTTCGAGTTTTTGAATATAACAAGAATTCGTATATTCTATTAATTCTGCTAATTTAATTTTCAGTGATGTGCAGATAAAAGCATACTACTTTTTAATGTGAGCGTGTGGGTGGTCAATGGACATTCCTCCTCTGGTCTCCATCGATCCACACGTACATGAGTTCTATTCCAGCTACCATCGTTCACACTATATGCATCGTTTTTGTCACATCGACATTCATTTGCACTAGTGAATGTATGGACTATGGGTCATGTCACTCTCTCAAAGTATTTCACAATATATCTAGAACTATGTCACTCTTTGAAAGTATCTTCACAACATATCTAGAACTTTTAAGAACTTGGGTATGTATTCAAGGCATGCTTAAGTTGGGAGACAACCGGTGCGATTACTCCAGGTTTAACCCGATGTCCTTTTATTTTTTAATAGTTAAAAACTTAATATTTTAAAAATTATATGTAATTTTACGTTAAAAATATATATAAAGAGCCTAAATATTTTTATATATTTCCACATACATATATATTTATATCACCATTTTTGAAAATATACTTATAATATTTGTTTCTATAAAGAATATTTATTAAAAAAATTGAAGTGATACAAGTTTAAGAGTATCATTATCCACGGTCTTTTAACCGGAATTTTTAACTCATGATTTGATATGTGTTTTTTTTTTTTTTTTACACTTTTCAGCTAAGAGACAGCTTTTATAACTCTTATTTAAAATATGGTTCTTAGCTTTTCTTAGTTAAAAACTAAAAAGACTAAGAACCGCCTCTTATCCGAAGCTAAGAACCCCAGTTAAGAGACCAGGGATAATACTGACTTAAGGGTCCAAAAAATTTTTTGCACTATGGCCCGGTCCTGTATGTATTATCTATTTTCGATTAACTATATTTCTGAACAACGTTTAAATCTTCCTTGGTGCAGTGATCCTGGCAACGATTTGAACTTGATGTAAGTTCTTTATAATGTAACGATGAAACCCTGACTAGAACAAAAACATTATTGATATAATGATAAGATGGACGACCAAGAAAGAAACGAAAAGGTGCTCAACTTGCCACATCCCTTTTAAATTAAACGTACGTGTTTTGAATTGTCTCCCATTTTGTTTCTTGTAGTCTTGTGCAATAGTTTCATTTCCCCACGTAAAATATATTTTGGAAACTAACAAATCAACCGACACATATATCTTTATTCTTTATCTAAAACCATGAGTTATTCTAGTTTATACAGTAGTTACAATCAACCGATAACGCAAGTTACGCAACCACTTAAATAAGTGGAAAGAACATGAAAGACTTAACCGGTTCTCGTGACTGGTGGTAAAGGAACCTCAGCTAAGGTATCCGCCATCACGAGTTTGCCATCACGAGTTCGAGTCTCAGCCACAATAGATTTAACATGGTTTTCGTTTGGTTTTCAGGACCTTCTTCGCCGATTCCGGTTGAACGCGATGGGATAGTCAGACTAAGTGAGAGGTCCGGATATCTGGATTATCAAAAAAAAAAAAAAAACATGAAAGACTTAAGGATAAATAGGAGAAAACAATTCTATGGGATAGACTTTTATATGTTTGTAGTTTTCATAAGAAATCGCTTCGATTTAGTGACATGATTGGTGAACTTGTCTTTGGTCCACAATTCAAAACAAAACATATACTGAAGCTGGTGTGTAAATAAAGTAAAACTTAAAAATGATATGACACTATATAGTGTTGACTGCAATAATAAACCTTAAACTTGAGTTTTGGTGAGAAAATAAAATCAGATATTAATTATACCTTTGTTTTGAATCTTTCGATAATATATTTACAGATTATTACTCCATTCATATTTTTGTAAGATATTTTAGAAGATTTTTTTTTTCCAATTTTTATGATGTTTTGAAATGTTCTAAGTAAAACTATTAAAGCAGTGATTAAAATATTAGTAGTTAATGTGTAGTTTTTAATCTTATTTTCCAGAATAATAATAATGAATTAATTTGGTTAATTTTTTGTTATAATTGAATACTTTTAATAATTTTTTTAAAAAATTGTATGTTTATGCTAAAACATCATAAAAAAACAAAAAAAAACAGAGGAAATACTATTTACACTTACCGAGGTATGTGAACCGAGTGGAGTGCATAATACCTAAAACGTAATTATCTTTCATCCCAATTATATCGAAATCATTAATGTTTTTTATTTATAACAAAACCCATAAAGATGCAACAGTAAAGTAAATGTTTAATTTACCAAACAAAGAAAACCTTTATGTCTGAGATCCGGATGCATGAATTCAGAGAGGTGTAAGTTATACTATGCATCCCTTTTCCCTAATCTTAATAATGACTTAACTTTTACTTCCTTCTATTTCGTACTCCATCTCTTTTATACTCTCTCTGTTTTATACTCTCTCTGTTTTATATTATAAATAGTTTTAGAGAAAAAAATGTTCCAAAATGTAATTAGTTTTCATATTTCTAAATATTTTAGACTTTATTAGATATAATGTAACTAATCAAAGTAAACAAACTAATTTATGATTGGTTAAGCTATATATAAACTATATATTCAATAATATTTTCTTAATCTTTATACTTTTAGCTAAAAATACTTACATATAACGAAAGGAGTATTAAATATCAATTTTAACATTTTTTGTTACATAAAATTTATCGCTTTACAATTCTATTGTATTTTATACTTACTTTCAGTTCAATATTAATTATAAATATATTAATTTTATAAATAAATTTAATTATCTAAAATGATACTCCCTTTGTTTTTAGTTGTAGGTAGTTTTAGCAAAAAATGTTTGTTTCACAATATAAATAATTTACATATTTCAATGCACTTTTTCATTTATTGAATGTTGTGTGACCAATGAAATAATGTTAGTTTTTTTATAATTTGTTGAATTAGTTGATTAAATGATTTTTTTTGAAAAAGTAACTTTATAAATATTTATGCTTTATACCAAACTACTTACAATTAAAAATAGAGGGAGTATTGGTTAAATAGATGATATTAATAAAAACATAAATACATTTCAGTCAGTTTTTAATATATGTAAAAATTATCTAAATAACACTCTTTATAAAACGGAAAGATTATTAATTATTGTTATGTACTTTAATCAGTAAAACTGAACCAAATCATAAATATTAATATTTTTAAAAATTTATATTTGTTCCAATCCATTATATACGTAGACATATATTTTAAAATCATATATTGTTTCTCTTTATCTTTGTTTATATATTTACACATATTAAAAATACATTAAATTTTGATAATAAATACTCCCTCCGTTTCATAAAGAGTGTCGTTTTGACATTTTTCACACAGATTAAGAAAATGGTTGAAATATAATTAAGTTGTCATTAATTATATCTATTTGACCAATAGTATTTGAGATAAATAAAATTATTTATAAAAACAATGCAATTTGTAATTAATTTCTAGCTGAAAGTAAGTATAATTTGCATTGGAATTGTAAAGTGACACTTTTTGTGTAACAAGAAAAAGTGTTATAATGACACTTGTTATGAAACAGAGGGAGTATATTTTATGTATTTACCAATTTCCAAAATGTTAGACCAATAATATTTTAATAAAGTATAATTATATCAGATCACTACCTTCAAATATATCATATCACTACCTTCAAAAATCCTAATATCCGCTCCTTGTAAACTCTTAAACCGAAGTCAAAACTTTATTTTCCTTGATTAGATGCTAGGTCTAGTCCAAATATACGATACATTCTTAACAAAAATATAAACGGTAATTTATTCAAATTTAAACAAACATATCAATTCAGCTATAATTAATATCATATATCAGTCTTTTTGTTTTAGTCAAAGTTGATATACATGGTCGCTGTTCTTTAGTCTTCTTATAATATGATATTGTTTCCACATTAATTTTGAGGATCATAATAATAAATAATATATATATATTAATGACTATACAGTTTAACCGGAGCATAAACTCTTAATGACATTCAGTCAAATTATGTAGAGATATTATGGTCAATATACATGAAAGATTCGGTAATTAAGTATACAACGAATTATATGATTCACATGACAACATTTATGAACTATTATGTGTTTTATTACTACCATTATCAATATTGTTTTAATAGCCAAAAATTAAGTTTTGGAAGACACTAACTTCAAATGAAATTTTGACATATTTTCACATGCTATAAGACTATGTACAATTGTTTCAAAACTCAACACACTCCATTTTATTTCTTTTAATATTTTATGTTTTCTTTTATTTAATATACGTTCAATTTTTATACATTACAATTGTTTGTATGATAAAATTTAATACTCTGTTTTACTAATTAATAATTATTTTATATTCAAAATTCAATAAATTTAGTTTCTATTTATAGAGAAATTAAAATAATATTTTTTGTACAAAAATAAAACAAAATATTTAATTTATAATGAGAATATAAACATATCAAAAATCTTTAGAAAGTGACATGTATCATTGGTGGTTACCACTTTCTTTTTATTTAACATGTTGAATCTATTCAATACCAAATAATCCATATCATCAAATTTTATTTTTTTAACATCCAACTGTAATGATTCAACTATTGAATCTTTTATTCAATTGTTGAATCTATTTAATACTAAGTAATCTACATCATCAGATTTTATTTTTCAACACTCAATTATAATAATTCAACTACTGAATCTTTTATTCAACTGTTGAATCTTTTATTTAACTCTATTATAAATAGTTTAATATTGCATTGAATGCTTGATTTATGTATTATTTTGTTTATTAATCTTTTGTATGTGTATTGTGGTGTATTTTAAAAAAATTTGGTTGAGACTTCTATCAATTATTCATAGATTCCAAGTTTGACATATTCTTTTATTTATCAGAATGATTTTGAAGATGTTAACAATTTAACACATAATAGTTTATGAATATTATCATGTAAATTATATAACTTGTGTAGTTTTTTTCTATTATGTGTTAAATTGTTAAATAGTTTTTAATACATTAAAAATTATGACTTCTATTATGTGTTAAATTGTTAAAATTAATGTATTAAAAACTATTATGTCATTAGTTATTTTAAATCAATATGTCATTAGTTTTATTTGACAATCATTTTCCCATAAAAACTATATGATTTTAAAATTAAAAAGTTAAATTGTAATAGAAAATAATGAAAATTAATAATATTTTTAATTTTGAATAAATTAAATATGTGTAAAATTTTCATCAAAATGTAAACTATATTTGTATTATTTCGCTTTCGCTTATTCGTTTACGGCGGCTATTACACTACTTTGCTGATATTTTTTAAAAAACTTTTGTGGTAATTAATATTTCCTCTGTTTTATATTAAATGCTATTTTATTTTTAAAATTTTGTTTCATTACAAATATCGTTTTATATTTTCAATGTATATTTTAAACAAAAATTTCCAGTTGTTATCCTTATTTTAATTCATTGATTATAAATCAAACAAAAAATTATGTTAAATAGAAGTAAAACAAAAAATTTAACAATTTTCTTAATATTTGTGTAAAACTTTAAACAACACATATTATGACATGGAGTAGTAGTATCCATAATGTGCTTATTTATTCCCTAAACAATAACGATATCGTCGTTGAAACAACTTTTTAAATAGAGTTGGTAGAAAAAAATTAAAAGCCACCATCTCTCTTTGACTCGTTTTTTAATGGTAAATCTATCTAGTCCCTCTCTCTCTCTTACCATGGTGGTGCCTATATAAACAATGCCACACACAAGCATTTAGACCCAAACCCGAAAGCCTTTATACCATCTCTCTCTTTCTCTCTATCTATCTATCACTGGTTCTGTTCGAAAACAGAGAACAAGAGAGTAAAAAAAAAAAAGGGGAAAATGGGTATAATGATGATGATTTTTGGTCTTCTTCTGATCATTGTCTGCTTCTGCTCTGCTCTACTCCGATGGAACCATATGAGATACTCCAAGAAAGGTCTCCCTCCTGGAACCATGGGCTGGCCAGTGTTTGGTGAAACCACAGAGTTTCTCAAACAAGGACCAGAGTTCATGAAGAGCCAGAGACTCAGGTACCTCTAAGTTTTTATTCTTTAGCAAACTCTGCTCGTGAGCCATGTAGTTCTTGATTCGGCCTAATATTTATTTTTATTTTTTTATGAATCATATTCAAGATATGGGAGTTTCTTCAAATCTCACATTCTTGGCTGTCCAACAATAGTCTCAATGGACGCAGAAGTCAACAGATACATTCTAATGAACGAATCTAAAGGACTAGTCGCTGGTTACCCACAATCTATGCTCGATATCCTTGGAACATGCAACATAGCCGCGGTTCATGGCCCCAGCCACCGGCTGATGAGAGGCTCATTGCTCTCTCTAATAAGCCCGGCTATGATGACTCATCATCTATTGCCTAAGATTGATGGTTTCATGAGAAGCTATCTTTGTGGTTGGGATGAGGTCCAAACCGTTGATATCCAAGAAAAAACCAAACATGTACGTGTTCCTGCCTTCCTTTCTCAGTCTTCTTTCTTTGTTTTTTAGACATTGAATCTGAATCTCTGGTCTGAGAAATTTCTTTTTTTTTGATAAAATAAATTAATTATTATCATTATTTTTTTAGAACATAATAAAACTATATATATATATATATATATTAAGAAAGAAATAGAATATAAATATCAAAATTCGTATGTAGAAGCATTAATTGTTCTTAATTGTATATTACTCCCTCCGTTTCTAAATGTCACATTGTTTTGTTTTTTTTTACACAGATTAATAAAATATATTAAATTTAAAATTAAATGCATAAGTTTTTATGATTATTTATTTTTCTTGATTCTAAACCAATAAGAATTTAGTAAATGTAATTATTAATTTTTTTGAAGTTTACAATTAATCATTATTAGTTGATAAAAATATATTAAAAATATAAAAAATGTATTTTTTGAAACATATTTTTTTTCTAGAATATGTATTTTTAAGAAACAGAGAGAATAGTTTTTAGTGTTCTAAAAATTGGGTTAATCGGACCTAAACCAAATGAATGATTTTGTATAGGTTCTAGCCTAAGCAATAATCCTCTACAGAGTGTTTAGTTATACTACTCTATAAAGTGTTTAGTTATACTCTGTTTTCTTAAACATTGCTAATTTTATATTTAAATGAATTGTCTTATGATTGAGAATATATATGAAGTGTCAAAATATAAAAATATTACATTATTTTTCAAAATTTTAAAGCCACTTGGATTGGTGAAGAAAATAAAATATTCAGTTTACTTATTATTATTGTTATTGTTTTTTTTTTTGAAAAAACTCATTATTATTGTTGCTGTGCAGATGGCATTTTTATCCTCGTTGTCGCAAATAGCTGAGACTTTGAAAGAACAAGAGGTTGAAGAATACAGAACAGAGTTCTTCAAGCTTGTTGTAGGAACTCTTTCTGTACCTATCGACCTCCCGGGAACTAATTATCGCTGCGGAATCCAAGTATGTATATTACTCGAATCTCAACATTGAAAAACATAAAAAGAAGAAAAAAATAATATACTAACGTTTTTACTGGTTGGTTTCTAGGCAAGAAACAATATCGATAGGTTATTGACAAAGCTAATGCAAGAACGAAGAGAGTCAGGAGAAACATTCACAGACATGTTGGGTTACTTGATGAAGAAGGAAGATAACCGATACTTGTTAACCGACAAGGAGATAAGAGACCAAGTAGTAACGATCTTGTATTCGGGTTATGAGACTGTCTCTACAACTTCCATGATGGCTCTCAAGTATCTCCATGATCACCCTAAAGCTCTTGAAGAACTCAGAGTATGTTTTCAAGAAACAGTAAACCGGATTTTTTAGGGTTTCTAATGTTTTTATCTGGTTCGGTTATTGATTCTTGGTTTTGGATTTTGCAGAGAGAACATTTGGCTATAAGAGACAGAAAACGACCTGACGAACCGCTTAATCTTGACGATATAAAATCGATGAAATTCACTCGAGCTGTGAGTATTTTCATATACAAATTAATTTATTAATATTTTATTTATTCTTGATTTTGACGTTGTGATTTAATATTCTTTTGGACCATCTTTTAATAGGTGATCTTTGAGACATCAAGGTTGGCAACGGTAGTTAATGGTGTCCTGAGAAAAACTACTCACGACTTGGAACTCAAAGGTAATAAACTTCTGTAATCTTTCTCAAAAAAAAAAAAAACTACTGTAATTTTCGATTATCAAAATTAAATTATAAAAAAAAATAAAAAAAAATAAAAAAATAAAAAGTTTTTTTTTTATCATTATTAGTTTCCTTTTTTGGTATGTGGGTGATTTAAAAGAGATAATAAAAATTGGGCATGTGGACCTCGTATTATATCAATTTTTTAATCAATTATTCACACATATAAACCAACCAATCCAGCGAAGCAATCATCTCCCGTGACTCTCCATGGTTTTATTTCAATTACGATAAAAAAAAATTCAATAACTTTGACAGGAAAAATCAAACTATTTATTTTTATTTTACAGTTTTAATAAAAATGATTATATCTGTATTAATATGTGTTTTTTAAAATAATTACAGGGTATTCAATCCCAAAAGGTTGGAGAATTTACGTATACACAAGAGAGATCAACTATGATACATCTCTGTATGAAGATCCTATGATATTTAACCCATGGAGGTGGATGGTTAGTATTGATTGCAATACTCTGTTGTTGTTTTTTTGTCCTCTTTTGTTTTGTTATTTGAAAACATTTGGCTCACAGAGAGGGCTTCTTTGGTTATCTAAATACGCAGGAAAATAATTTGGAATCAAAGAGCTATTTCTTACTCTTTGGAGGTGGAGCAAGACATTGCCCTGGAAAGGAACTAGGAATTTCTGAAGTCTCCAGCTTCATTCACTACTTTGTTACAAAATACAAGTATGTCCTTAATCCATGTTTCTTTAATGTGTAAATATCTGATTTATTTGTTGTTGCTGTTCTGATTGATGATTTGTGATCTTAATGTTCTGATTATTAATTGTCCAGATGGGAGGAGAGGGGAGGAGAGAAACTAATGGTGTTTCCAAGAGTTTCTGCACCAAAAGGATACCATCTTAGGGTTTCACCTTACTGACTTTGTTTTGTCCTAATATTAAAATTATGAATATAAAGTTAAGGTTTTTTGTTAGGGTTAATTAACCTATTTTACCTCTCAATGTCTTAGAGGATATGGATTATGTACAGAGGAATATAGAAGAGGCTAACAGAAAATAATATATTTTAAAATGTTGAGCTCAGTCTCTTATCTTGTAAAGTTGCAACCCGTAACCAGTTTTGTTCCAATAACATTACTTGTTATAGTTTACTGATGTTTAATCTTCTTTTAAATCTGAAAATCACATGTTCGAGGAACAGTATGATGATGGTATATTATAGAGTAAACTTAAAAGTAACAGATATATACATCTGTTTGACAAAACAAAGAAAAAAGTAACAGAAATACGTAATTTGAACCCACCAAAACTACTGACAATGAATACAGTAGTTAGTTAATCATATCTTTAAAAAATTAGTTAAACATTTTTTTAAAAGAATTAGTTAATCACTTATGATATGATCATGGGAATACTAATTGGGCTTAACATTTATGATCAAATAAATCGGACTGACTATTAGTTTATGCACTTGACTGAGCCCATCAGGACTTATTGACGACAAGTATATAAAAAAATCCCCCACAACCCAAATTAGTCAATTAGATAAGACAGCCCAACTCACGATTTAAAGTCGATCCATTTAAGTTACACAACCTCTTCTTGCATCAGTTCTACGTCCGAGATGTGGTCACTCACTGCCAAAATTCGTCACGTTGGATTCCTCTTTTCTCAAAGGCTCCCATTATACTGTGGAAAAACTTGAAACTCGTAAATCAATACAGGAAAAACTTGAAAATAGAAAACAACACTTGTTATGAAACAAAAATAAAACCTCAAAACGATACTTTTTACGAAACGGAGGGAGTAACAAGTAAAAGTGTAATACAAGTATAAATCTGGATTTGAACAGAGAAATAAAGATTCGAAGACACAAAATTAGACAACACACAAAAATATAAAAATAGTACATAAGGGGAAAATGACTAAATTTGGCACTAATTAAAAAATAAAATGATTAAATTATTTTAAACTATAAATTCTTATCCTAATCCCACCCCCTAAATACTAAACTATAAATTTTAATCATTACACTCAAATTCAAATAAAAATGTATTTTTAATTATGCTATTTTGTCATTTTCTTATTTATATGCTAATTAATTTTGAAATAATACATTAAGTGTTTTGGTGCTAATCTAAAATATATATCACCTATATATGTATGATACATTCTCTTGTTTTCAACTTTTTTAATCGATCGTACACTTAAATAATTGAGACATTAGACTAAATATTTAATACTTGTTTCTCTTAGACGTTACACGTTAGCTGTTAGTCTTAATACTTCTTTCAGGGTCTTCCACCTCATTCACCCTAAATTCTATTAATTTATTTTAGTAAAAAAATACTTTTAATTTCCTTGCTTTATACTATATTTAATTATGTTGTGGTCCTAATCCTTCATGTGTGGGAAATGATCGAAACATCTTCAATGTATGAGGTGTCGACCAGCTCTCCTATTATCTTATGATGTCACCACAATGATTTGAGGCTTACTAGTTCATAGTATTCATAATTTAGTGATATACTCTCCTCGTTTTATAACAAGTGTCATTTTAGATTTATGCATACAGATTAAGAATACATTTAATTTTAGATATTTTTTCTATATAAAAACATCATTCCCTATATACCTAACCATATTTCAACCAATATAAAATTAAATTGGAAAATAAAATTCATAAATTTTGCATTAAAATACAAAAAACGACACTTATTTTATAACAAAAAAAAAAATCTCGAAAACGACACTTAATATAAAACGGAGCGAGTATGTTTTTTCCTGAATATACCACGGGTGGAGAAGCTACTAGAAAGGTCGGATTCGATGGCCTGAATGAAGAAGCTCTGTTGCAGAGTTGCTTGTCCCCTGGTTGGAGAATAATGTGAGAAGGTAAGCTGGACTGAGTGTGATATCGACTGTTCCTCTCCTTGCACAACTCATAAATAACGGTGTGCCAAGCTAGAATATAGAAGCATGATCTTGTAACTGCTTACAATGCGTTTTAAACAAACACAAATTAACTTTGAAGAATGTAAAAAAACTTTTTTTGTGCACCAAATGATTATATTACACTAAAAGTTCAACGGATTAAGATGGTTGCATCCACGGGTAAACTCAACAGACGCTTAACTTAAAAGAGAGTAAACGCTATTGAAACAAATAATTTTTTTAAGGTTTATATATTGATTATGTAAATAAATACATTTACAATTCTTTAGATCTGTGTTATACTATTCCATTTTATTTTCTCTTTGCAGAGATTTAAGACATTTCCAGAATTAACATAAGGTTTATTTTTGAACAAGATCACGAAAACAAATAACATCTTTCGAATACCCGAAGAACTGCATGCAACTTTACAAAATGATGGATATAGACAAGAAATCTAAACAGTTACTTTGGCCTGTGTAACTTCGCTTATGTTTTATAAGGATATTAATAATTGAGTTACGAATAACAACACGAGAAAATAAATGATACTATAACTACCAGCTGATTTTATATACAAAGAAATTGTTAAACAAAATACCAGAAGTCTTAAAAATGCAAAACAAAAACAAGTTCTATCTCTGAGCAGTGCTGGTGTTAATGTGGTAAGCAATCTAAGTAAAGAACTATTTGATGGGTCCACCACTATGTACCATGGTAATCCTTCTAGAAACTTTTTAAATCTTAAAATGAAATTTAGATTTAGTTATTATTATTTTAATTATATATAGTAGTAATTTTTCAAGAGATGTAGTTCAATTTCTTGAATTGTGGATCTTGTCGTAGACGCTTTTTAAATATGATTTTGCAATGGTTTGCCAGCCTTAACTTATATTATATGTGTGTGCATATATGCACGAAAAAATCAGAGTGCTTAATTTTCTTGAATTATTGTTATGTATAAATACTAGTTTTCAACATTGTTGTCCATAAAAAAAAAATTGTTCTCCATACGTGCAGAGTCTTTCTCAGAATAGTTTTATAAATATTGTTTTATATCAAGTTTCTTACGCCATTAGAGATTTTTTCTTTAACTTATCTAATACCATCCGCCCACATTTTACTTCGAAATCGAAAGTGAAAGCTGCATGAAAAGCTTTCTAGTTATAATTTATCAAAGGAAACCAAAATCACAGTTAAGAAAAAATCATAGTTCTAATAACTTTTTTTTATGACCCGGAATATCCGGCGGGCTGTAACTCAACCAACTAATCTCCGAGGATTTGATTATTGACGTCAGCCAGACTCGGTTGCGTGCAAAGGGAATTAGATGCTCTTGTCGCCTGACTACACGTTAAGATAATCTGAGAGCAACGGGTTTGAAACCGCAATCTTTAAAATTATTGTGGGACGCCATGTACCATTCGAACACTAACGCACACTAGCGCGTAGTTTAATTCTGAAACTTAACCAGTAATGAAACATCATCTTTAACTAATGTTTTTCAAAAGAAAAAAAGTTCAAATCTTATAAAAATAAGGATGAATCAGTTTTAACCAATTCAAGAAAGCCCTAACATTGCTATAAGTGTTGATACGTATGACCGAAAGGCCACATGGATACAAGGTGAGTCATCGATACTTTATTATATAGAAGGAATTTTCAGATTTTCTTATTCCCGAAATAGTATACACTTCATTTGGCCCATTATTTCGAGCATAATTGTATATATTTATAGTTAATCAATAAACTAATGAAGAGTTACTCTTAAAGCATGTCTTCTTTTCATTATTTTATTAAACATGTGTTGAGGTTTTACTGGCTCAAAGTTCTTTTCCAGCCCACTAGTGTTTTTTATAATATATATTTTCCCCAAGAACTGAATCCAGAACAAAGTTATGTTCTATGATGATGTTTAAAAAACTTTTAAGTGTCCAAAGACAAAACATTGTTGTTCAAGAATATTTTTTAGTGATGACGAATAAAATTATTTGTACGGATCTATGAATGGATTTGGTAATAGGGTACTTGTAAAATCTTAATTGGGTAAGAAATATAATGAGCTGGTTCTCATTATGTGTCAACACTTGTTTGAAGAATAGTGGCTTGCCAAGATTATTTGCGTGATCGAGGAACTGAAGCAAAAAATTTATGTAATTAAGTAGGCTAATGATAGACCATAAATTCACATTTGCTGCCTGATTAACTATAAGGTCTTTAAGTAAAGTAAGTGAAATAAAATATATTGAATTAAATGTCCATAAAAAGTAAGAATATGTTCTTAAGCAACATAGATATAGATAGTACACATATATATATATACACGCACATGTTCAACCACAAACATGAACATAGTAGAGCAAATCAAGCACAGACTCTTACGATCACATATATACACATAAGCTGTAGTATTTGTTTGTGACTGAAAGAATTTTCTGACAATTGAAGAGGTATGCTTGATTGGGGAGTTGATCAAGTCCATCATCGAAACCATGATGCTCATGATCCTTATCAAAAACAACAGCAAGGATGTAGAAAGGGTCCATGGACACCTGAAGAAGACAAGCTTCTCACTGAGTATGTTACTTCCAATGGGGAAGGAAGATGGAGCTCTGTTGCTAAGTGTGCAGGTAAACTTTTTTTTGATTCGATCATGGATACATGTATATTTGTTGAATTACTCTCTAATCTTCATCGTTGCTATATCATAAGCTCGTACAGACATATTAGTAAGCAAATCTATATTGTATTATTCCACTGATATCTTTCTTATTGAATATTTTCTTTAATGAAAGCCATTACAGGATAGATTTAATTAACAATTTATACAGAATTAATACAATTAGTAAATATACTTGCTATAGTTACGATTAATAAAGACAAGTTGGGAGATAATATGTATGGGGTGTAGTTGACTTAATGAAGCTCTTGATAATAGATTTCATTCTTGTTTCTTTCATTTTTTCTTTTATGTATACGCAGTCTCACGCTTTTATAGTTAGAAATAGGAAAATGCCATGGTGGAATAAGCTTTATAGCTTTTTTTTTTTGTTGAAAATCAAAAGATGATCTTATGATTCCTTGTTTGTGGAGTTGACTTCGATCAGTTTAGAACATTTCTACATATACAATCTTTTTTTATTCGAACATTTTGCTGCCAAAGTTCATATACTATATCTTATTATAAAGATAAAGATCATCATCAAGTTGCATTAAGCTTGTACATATTCATGTTTTGTCAAACCATTCTCAGTGCTCTTTTCAATATTTTGTGTTTGTCATGTAATTGAAAATTAGGGTTGAATAGAAGTGGCAAAAGCTGTAGACTAAGGTGGGTGAACTACTTGAGGCCAGGGCTAAAGAGAGGAAAAATCACTCCTCAAGAAGAAGGAATCATCCTTGAACTTCACTCCCTTTGGGGTAACAAGTAAGCTCCTTATTCTTTTTTTGACGACGCTAATTAAAAGCCAGACGCTAAACACTGCATACTAGTAATCTGACAACATGTTTGATATACAATATGCATGACTTACCACTGCTTGATTTGATCCCCTTTATTATCTTTCATTTGTAGTTGTATATCTACTTTATCTTTATTTACGGATTCATACACTTCATGGGAATGCATTTACATATAACTTTCACAATACATATATAGGTGGTCTACAATTGCAAGATATTTACCAGGACGAACAGATAATGAAATCAAAAACTATTGGAGAACCCATTACAAGAAGAGAGATAAATCTTTTCCAAAACAAGACAAAGTTATAAGATCATGTAAACAACTAGGTCTGCAACCGCAACCGCAGTGTCAACGATCTCAGCTGGTATCTCAAGACCACATGAATCTCGACAACGAGCAAAACATAGCTTCCTCTTTCTCTTACCCGACTAGTGTCATTAACGACCAATGCCATATGCCTCAAAGTGTCATAGCAACCTCAAGCGACCCCTCCATGATCTATGAAGGTAGCTTGTGGAGTCTAAACGATGAAGATCCACACCGTTTTGGTGGTGGCTGGGAACAGAGAACAGCTGCTGATATTGCTGAGAAGTTTAATGGTGGCAGAATTGAGTCTCCGCCATGTGATATTTTTTACACGGGAGACTATATTTTTTAACTAGTATGCACGGAGATATAAAGAAAGGTGTGTCTTCGTATGGTTAGTATAAAAGTATAGATCGGAGTAGCGAGGCTAATATAATTGTTCGGAACATATGTCTCGACAATTCTACTTTGTATGATAAAACTGTGTGAGATAATTTTTCTCGTGATTATTCTTTTGAGGAAATACCAAAAATCTTAACCAGAGACTTTTGACTAAAACAAATTCTAACCTTGTCTTGTAAAAAAAGTTGCAATAGTATTGACTTTCATTTGTTCCCAACTTTTGGTTACCTATATAACTGTGACTCATGTAACTAAAATGATTTAATCAATAAAAATAAGTTTTAATATAAGAAACTGAAACTTTTTCCTTCAAAAATTTGTTTTTTTTTCGTCTTAACCTTTTCAAAATGTGGATTTAAGTAGTTAATAAGTAAAACTGTGGAGATAGAAAAATGATTATGGATAAAACCTTTTCACAATTTTGTAAAAATATAATTAGTTAGTTTTGAGAAAAAATGGAGATATCAAAATATGGAATCAATTTTTTTTTTCCAATTCAAGTTCTTGTATATTGATGTTAAGAAAATAACTAAAACTATTTAAAATAGTCATAATCCATTTATTTATGGAAAATGTAGAAAGAAAACTACTTTATTGTCCTTCACTAAAAAGTTCCTCAAACCATTTTATTCTAAAGTTAGTCAACAATAACCAAACAGTCAAAATTAACTACCACTGGAGTTAAAAAGATTTCGTCAACCAAGAATTTTCCATTGCTAAACCCTATGACCCAATATTTCTCATTGATAATTGAATTTGGTTTCTTGTTTTAGTAGTTTGATATGAATGCTTGTTTTCTTTCATGGTTTGGTTTGATTGTGTTTTGCTTAACTAATTCATTGCAATTAGTTTGTTAGGTTGTTACAAAATTCTAAAGCTCTAAATGCCTAAGTTTAGTAAGTTAATTCTCCTTCTTATAACTTTAAAAAGAGCAAGTTAACTCTCATTCTTATTGAGTGCTACAGATAACTTTCATGCATTTGTGTTTTAAAATGAATTAAAATGTATTTCATATCAACACGCTTGCTTTCATAAATTTTGTTAGACGACTAGCTAGGATTCGTTTATAACATTCTCAACCCCACGCAAAGTGATGAAATAGTTCGAAGCAGTATTCAAATGGGCCAACCGAATAAGAAATAATTAATCCAAACCCACTACTAAACCCAAAATAGAAAAGTTAAAAACGTATTGCATCCATGAACTAAAATACATACAATAAATACAAGTAACTTGATGTCAAAAAAAATACAAGTAACTTTAGATGATCAAGGGGATAAAATTATCAAAATAGGCTCTCGAACAAACCACCCCACTCGCACAACAATATTGACACTATAAAAATGGCGTGCTATTAACCATTTTTTAATTAATGTAGAGTATTTTGAATCTATGTAAAGATATAAACAAATTTTCAAGGGAAGACCATAAGTAAGAGGCTCATATCTATATAAGTATCTTTGAACAATATAACTAAATTTTGCTCAGCAGCTGGATCGAAATTAAAACATGTTGACATCCCAAATTCATTTCTTTACCACTCGAACATAGATCTCATACAAAATATGAAATTGTTGTTTTGTTATTATCACAAGACTCACAACCACTAATTCAAGTAAATGAGAAAAATAATATACCTTATATGTTGAGCTGTTTTTCCTGAAAGTTAGTGATCGAACTTTGTTAAAATCATTCTTCATACAATTATTGCTTTTTCGTACTCTTGTTCTTAAATTTTGTAACATAATTCATATTTTATTTAAAAAAATATTTTTGATAAAGGTGGGAAATAATACCCACGCTGTTTTTTTTTACTATAGATTCTTCACTACAATTCTACAAAACAAATAATCTGTTTTAGAATCATTCAAAAACCATATAACAATTTGAACTGGCAATAATATTCCTTTTCTCTCTCTCTCTCTCTTGTACATGCCTTATTTTTAGGGTATTTTATCATACAATGTGAAAGCATTAGTTTTTCTTTTAAATTACTTAAAATTGTTATTTGAGCATATTAAATCTTAAAAGAGTTAGTACCATTTCTTTCATTTTCTGTTAAAAGAGAGTTAGTTCCTACAGTTCCCGCAGTCTGTAATTTGATATATGGATGCTGATAAAATTGTAAGTTTGCTAATTGTTTCAATAGTTTATTTTTTGTGGTCATACTACCCACTTGGATATAATAACCGATCGAGCTCATTTTTCCAAAAGAGGGTTCGCTTCATAATTATTGTGATCAATGCTCAAAAGGAAAAAAAAAGTTGAAAAAGTTTGATGGTGCAACTGAGCATTCAAGAATGGTGCCCAATTATATGCACAGCATCTTTCTCAGTCATCAACTATCTTTCTTTAATTTGGTTTAAGAATCTTCTCATGCTTTAATTATTTAGTAAACTATTATTGTTTTCTAGAACAATTTGTGTTATAAACGATGTTCTACTGCTCTGATCTCTTTTCATCTAACGATTTTAAATATAAATTTTCAATCATGATAAGTTTTATATTGATTTTATTACAACTATCTGTAGGTTTTACCGAAATAGAAATTGTCTCGCATAGCACTGAAATATATTAGCAAATTCCTTAGATAGCACAACAAAAAAATATATGACAAAACTTATTTAAACTCGCGGAAATTAACTGTTTTTTTTTATAATAAGATTAAACCTAACTTTGCTATTATTGGTCAACACTTTAAAATGCGGTCCAGATTGCACCACAAATTCAAAGTATGCAAATACAATACTATTCTTGGATCTTTATAGCGAACTCAAATTCTCATATTATAAATATTGTCGATTCTTGCGAGTAGAGATTTACATCTTTGTAGTAGTGATGATTTTTTTTTTTTTTTTTTTTTTTGCAAAAGGCTTGGGTAGTTAGTGATGACTTTGCTGTCTGAAAATGTTAGTACTTCTTGATCCAAAGTGAAATGGGATGTAAAATATAAATAGCTTATGTATAAAACTAAAGAGCATTGTCTCTAAATCTCATCAAAGGGTCAATTGCAATATACAAACTACTTGTCTTCGGAATTGCAACATCGTGTAAGAGTTCCCCTTTGGCCTACAATTGTGGTACCACATCTACTTGATTCTTCAAATATATATATATATACACTAGCAGTTCCCAATGAGCATGTCATCCATCATCCTAGTATCCATGTCATATAGTCCCACTAATGAAAGAAATGTATATCGTATTTGATGATATAGAACGTTTTCTACTTTTCTTTGTCTGCCAAAAAAATATGTTATCTTTTAAATTGTTAACTACTGGGACCGCGAAATCGGATGGTCCCCAACCTCTGAAAGCTCAGCGTGAGATTTGAATATTAGGGTTTAGTACAATTCGGAAGCCTAATTTATGCATCATGGTCCCCATAATGTTCGATATATAAGTTGGTAATTGTACACCATCTTTAGGAAGATGGTAATGGTACACAGTTTTTCACTTAATTTTCAAAAAAAAAAGTGACTAGATCTTAGATATATTATAGTGCAGTGGACCACATTTGAATGTGAACCCATGAAAGGTCTATCGCGCTCAAGTTTTTATTACTAATCTAGTACTAAATCGCATTAGCCCAAATTAACTTATTATTAATTTACAATGGACCACAACTTCAGAATGTATATATATATACACATATGCACTTACATTTATTTCCATATATGAACTACAAATATGTAAGCATAAAGGGTTGTGTACATATATATATATATGTATTGTCCCATGCATTCATATGTTAATATAAAGTATTTGTTTGTACATTTTGCTATGTCAATTACCATTTGCAACCCCTATAGTTTGGCGTTTTATGGGATGGTCAATCTTCTTAGATTTTATGTTCAAAGTTAATTTTACGCTATTCCTGCTATGCATTTAAATGTCTTGTAGATGATATTATAGGCCTAATTCTGAATCCACTGCTAGGAATCAATTGTGAGACTTTCTAGCTTTTTCATTGCTCACTCGTTTTGTTTCAACAGCTACTACTAGTGTATATGTGAGCTTAATATTATGGGTAATTCTCCTAAATATTTTTTTTTATGTTTTATCACAAAATAGCTTCCAAAAAGAAAAATAATTAAAATATTTTATTTAAGAGGCAATAAAAAATTACACTAGATATATAAATAAAAATATTTTTTTTATAGTTTCAAATTATATGTTTTCAACCTCGAACTTTTTATAATTTTTTCGATTTTTTTTTCAATTTGTCTCTTAGAAATTCAAAAATGCTTTTTAAAACTATTTAAAAAATATATTTTCAAAATTTTAGTATTTAGTTTTTATTTTATAAAATTTTAAACCTCAATCTTAAAACTCCACCCCTTAACTCTAAACCATAGATTTTAGATTATTAACCATATGGGTATAAGTGTATATTTACCTGTTTAATGAAATGTTTTGGTCATTTTGATCATTAATGCTATATTTGTGACAAAAACTTTTATATGATTATCCTAGAGAATTTTTCTAATATTGTTGCTTTCAATTACTTTATTATGTATGACCTCAAAATCATAGCTTGTATAATTTCATCATGCATTTCAATAAAACAACTTTCTAAAAAAATTTATGAATCCAGTGGTGTTATATGAAAAAAAAATAACCAATTATATATTTAATATATTATAGTGTATATTTGTTGTATATTAAAATACATTATTTGTAAATAACTGCTTTATCACAATTAAAAACTATTTTAAAAAATCGTAAAAGACTGAAAGTTAACCACTCATCATCTAAAGAATGCAATAAGATTAAATACATAAAATAAAAAAAATTGTATAACAAGAGAAAATATTTAAATGATATTTTTTATGAAATAAAGAGAATATTATTAAATATAATATTGTTGGAATAATTTAAAAATAAGTCTAAGTAATTAACTTAGCTGGGAAACAAGTTAATTTTGTTTTCGTGAGTTATCCAAGAATACCCAGCAGCCAGCACCATTCATGTAATTATTTACTTTTAACTTTCTTCTTTGAAAATATTTACTTTTATTTTTTCTTTGTAATTAGAAGTTTTAACTTAAACAAATAATAACCCTCGCCGTCAATAACAGTGTTACAAATATAACTTGCCTATGATAGAAAACAAGCCAGTGTCTAATACTTGATTTATAGAAAATAGTATTGATTAAATATGTGTAATTATAAAAATATAAATATATATTAATATTTTTTTAATATGTGTGAAAATATTTAAGTGATACTCCTTACAAAACGAAAGGAGTATGCAATAAAATTAATCAAAGGGAAAACTACAATACACTCTTTTGATAGCTGACATCTACGATTTTTGTGCACATATCAGGAAACAATTTAATTCCTTGTATCATTTTAAGAATGTTTAAAGGTTTTGTACACAAATTTTTAAATTATCTTTTTGGCTAAAACATCATTTCTTATCTTTTTAAAATAATTATAATATATAATCAATTAAAGTGAAACAAATGGATTTTTTTTTTATTTGTTGAAACTAAAACATTATTTCCACAATTTCACAAAGAATGTCACTTTGACACTTTTTACAATTGGATTTTAAACAAATTACTGAAATAAATTTATGTTTTTACCAATTACATCTATTTGACCAATAGTTTCTTTGATAAATAATATTATAAGTGAAATTAAAACAGTTTGCAATTAATATCAAATTGAAAGTAAATATAATTTACACTGAAATTTTAAATAATACTATTTTGTAATAAAAAAATGTTAAAATAACACTCTTTGTGAAACATAGAGAATAATTATTAGTCTCTTCATTTCTTAAAAATAGTTATTTTCACATGTTTTTATACAAGAGATATCATTTTAGAATTTCAATGCAAATTGCAACATTATTGATCAATAGATATAATAAAAACATAAATGTATTTCAATTATTTTTTTATATTTGTGTGAAAAGTGTCAAAATGACATTTTCTGAGAAACATACGGAGTACAAACTATTAATTTTGCACTGAAAGCGAAAACATCAAACTTAGTTTTAAAGGAAAAATCTTCTCTTAGAAATCATTTGAATGATATTGAGAAGTTGTATACTACCATCTTAGGGCACTCATTTCTTTCTTTCTTTTTGGGGGTAAAAAAGAGGGCATTCAATTCTTCTTTTGTAGTAACATCATCTACCTAGTTTTATACTCTTTGAAATGAATGCCCTAAGATCCAACTATAAATAATTGCACAAAGTTCTCATCAAACACATGTAGAGGTATCATATCACTAGAAGAATCAAAGCGACATCTTCACCTTTAATTTTGACATCAATATTGCAAAGTTTTTGCAATATCATGTTCAACTATTCTAATCGAGCATCTTCTTATAAACATCTTATGAACTTTCCGTCTTAGCTAAAGACGTATAACCGCTTCTTGAGTGCACCATGTACCTATATGAACGCATGGTGGGCGATGTCTTTCTTGCGTTGGTGAAAAATTACTTCAACAATAGTGGTGGAAGAGTTCACTATTTTCTTCTCGCTTTTTGATATAAACATATTAGCAATATATGTACGAAAACTAAATTATTCAAACAATATTATATTTAAGTCACTGGGTTTTAATGCAGAACGACAAATTTCGTAAATGATACTAACATCGAGGGATTAGAAATTTTTGCTATTTTCTCCAAAATAAAATATATTTATAATAATTTGAAACTATTTTCATGTATTTTTTGTTATAAAATATATGCATATCTCTATATTTAGAATACAAATAGATATTTTTTCTAATTATGAAGAAAAAATCTTTATTTTCAGAAAAATGAATGGAGTAAATTTGCTTCTAAACGCTATTATAAATATAGATGCATTATAAGGGCTCTTAGAGTTATCAATTGGAGTCACTACCAAATCTCTTATTAATTAAAATATGAAAAATAAATGTAAAGAAAGAGAGGGGATGTAAAGTTGGAAGAGATAAATCTTTAGAGATTCACCTGTAAAAAGTCTCATTGCTATTGGCTGAATAGAAAAATTTAAAACAATTTGACCAAAAATAATTGAAATATTATCTTCATTTTTTGAAAATATATGTGGGTATGTATCAATAACGTTTTTCTTATATATCCTAGTTGGATATTTTTTTAATTTCATTTTTGGTTTTTAAATTTGAAACATTAAAGCTCTGTTTATTTTCTGTTTAGATGCTATATTTCAATATTAATATTCAAATGTTGTCGTTTAGATACTATTGCATTAGCATTTAGATACAAAAGTTTTAACATCTAGATATTTAAAATGTAAATAAAGATAGAGTTTGAATACTATATTTACATCTCAAAAACCTAAATATCTTTAATATAAATATAAATATAAATATTAATTAAATTAATTATTTTAAGTATTATATAATATTTTAATTGAAAATAGTATTTTTCATCGAAACCGGAAAATCTTGTTTTCTATCAAAACCAAAAATTTTATTTTTTGTCAAAATCATAAAATTTTATTTTTTACCAAAATTATAAAATTATATTTTTCACCAAAATTATAAAATTACATTTTTCACCAAAACATAAAATATATTTTTTTGCCTAAATACAAATCATGTTTTGTCAATATTGAAAATCACATTTTTTTGCAAAAAAACCCAAAAATTTATGTTTTCTCATTAAAAGGTAAAAATATGTTTTCTGTCAAAATCGTAAAATTATATTTCCAAGAGAAACCAGAAAATTACGTTTTTCCCAAATAAAAATTATTATTTTCCATCAAAATTGAAAAAATCGCATTTCATGTTAAAATGTTGAGAAATTCCCTTAGATAGCTTCTTTTAGTTTGTTTGTCACAAAAATAGTTTTTAATGAAGAAAATGACCAAAATGTTTTTTTTAGAAGCTAAAAAATTCATTTATATGCATTTAAACCCCTAGGGTTAACTAATCTGAACTTTAGGGTTTAGAGTAAAGGGGTGGGTTTGGGTTTAGGGTTTCAAATTTCAAAAAAAAAATAAAAAAAATCAAATTTTCAAAAAAAAAAAAGTCTATTTTGGTCATTTTATTTTTTTAGAGCTATTTTTGTGACAAAAACTTAAAAAAGGCTATTTAAGAGAATTGCCCTAAAATGTTTTCCTTGTGAACCTGAACAACTTGAGGAATCTTTAAGAATTTTTTTCTTACTTTTAAAAGTGTAACTATAAATTATTATGCAATTTTTAGACTAGCATGTTTATTTGTATTTTTTTGTTTTCTATTAGTCTATTACATATATAATTGGAGACTTTTCATATTTTCTTATTACATTATTATTAAAATATTTATCAAATAAAATGTATATATCAGTTTTTAATGCTACACATGTTCTAACTTATTTTAAATGATGACATATTGTCTAAAACTTACATATCAAATCCAGTTATCTGTAGTACATGAAGTCACGATAAATTATTAAAATTGTACGTTTAATAATAATAACAGTCTCTTCCTTGATTTTATTTTTGATTTGGGATAGGTCGTTTGCAACTTCACTGTAACCGGCCAAAAATGTTTAATCATTCACAAACTTCTATATATGTTTATTTATAAATCTAAATCGCAATATGATTAACGTGAACTATCGTGAAAAAAATATGTGTAAATTATTAGTTGATCTTTCATCTTTATCCTTTCTTTGTCTCTCATTTATTTTTATTTTATTATTATGATTATTTTAACTACGAGATTTAGGCTAGAACCTATATATTCTACGAGTTCCTTTTCCAAATTCCATTTAAGGGTTTCCAAAATTTGTCTTTAATATACAAATAACAGTTATTATCATGTGGTGGTTAACATTATGATAGGTCAAGTTCTGTATTAATATTTTGAATATCCATCTTCGTATTCATTCATATATTTAGACCAAATGGTCAAAAGATCCAATGGATTCACAGCATTTGTTATTAGAACTTTGATCTTGATAATAACAGGTTCTATATTGAATTAGAACCAACCAAACTCCGTACAATAAAAACCATCAATATTAATTAGTTAACTACTTCATTAACTGATATAGTAATGATAATAATTGAACACTATTTCGCTCACATTGACATAAATACTAGTTTTCATCTTTCACTTTCCCTAATTGTATCATTTGATACTTTCTCCTTTTCCTCCATATGCTAACACATTTATATAAACCATGTTCACACAAATAGAAACTTACACTAAAATCTTTGCTTAGTTTCTCATCTTACTCTACTTTTTTTCCATTTAGGAGAGAAAACCTAGGGTTCTTTTTCTTCGTTTTCTCTTTGTGAAGGTTCTAAGGTCTTCTTGTAGCTTTTTTTCTTTGGTTTCTTGAGGAAACTTTGAAGAAATGGGAAGGGGAAGGGTTCAGCTACGGCGGATCGAGAACAAGATAAGGAGACAAGTGACGTTTTCAAAGCGAAGAACTGGTTTGGTGAAGAAAGCTCAAGAGATCTCAGTGTTATGTGATGCTGATGTTGCTTTGATTGTCTTTTCTCCAAAAGGCAAGCTCTTTGAGTACTCTGCTGGCTCCAGGTTTGGGATTTCTTCCTAAACTAATTAATTTTAAGAAAAAATATCTCATATATATTCTTATGTCCCTACATGTATATGAGCTTATATTTCATGTTTTGACCGGTTGGGGGAAAGTGGTGGGTTTAATTAGTTAATGGATATTGATGTGAAATTGGCCGAAAGAGATTAATACACATGTTTAGTATGTGTGCAAGAGAGATTAATACACATGTTTAGTTCTTACATCTCTGTTTAATTAGTTCTTGCATCTCTTAGTTAGAGAAGAAGATAAAAATGAAATATTATATATCCTACATAAATCAAATTAATTAACATAAGTGAGTAGAGATAATTTTGTGACCAAACCATAACTGTGAGATATAACAGCGATTGTGGAGAATGTGCTAACTGTAAACCAAAATAAGTTGAATACACATACCACGAAATAGAATTAGATATCTTTTTTTTTTTTTAATTTACGTGTGTATTTTTCTTGAAGCTTACACAGTAATGGTGATTTTATAGAAAATGGCGGAAGAGAAAATTAAATTTGTTACAAAGTCTACAAATATATATTTTTGATTCCATGACCTGTAGGGTTTGAACCAGTGAGTATATCCAATGTTCAAAAGTAGATTACTTTGGCTATTATTTTTTTAACTTTCAAGTTATTTTTGGTAACCTGTGTTAGATTGAAGTTTGTTTTATTTATTTTAGTAACTTGAATTCAAAACATCTTTCATACAAAATATGTTTGATGAGTTTTAACTAAACACATTTTGGTACAAACAACTTAGCAGAATTAAAATGTTGAAAAGTCGTTAATTTATCTGAGAATTCATTTATAAATGAACAAAATTTAACTAGAAGGGCAATTGCTTTTTAATGAATCGTTATGGAGATCTTACATATATAGAAGATCAAATTAGAAAGGTAAATGTTTTTTTTAGCTTGTATATTTGTAAGTTTTATTGTAATAGTGCAATAGGATGGATAACTCCTTATTTCTATTGTAATTTCGAATATGAGATAAAAGTTTTCCGAAACAGTAAAAATTAATACTAGGAGACATATTATGACACCATTCAAATTATCCCAATGTCCTAGGTTCATGTAAATTGCAATAGCTCTCATCTTTTGATAAACACTAGCATTATTTAGAGCTAATGAAACGGAAAAAGAAGTAACCCTACTATATATAGGAAGAACATATCATAAAAAGTTAGTGCAAATTATCATCTTTTTAGGGATGGATTCGTATTGAAAATAACTAAATGTACACAAAATTACTAAAGAGAGAAACCAGATCTACTATAAATAGGAGTGAGCTTTCAGTCATGATTGTAATAATAGTAAACAGGAAGTAAGATATACCGTAAAATGTTTTTGGAAGCATGGCCAAGCCTTTGTCCTGGAGCTTTGTGCCTTGCTTTTGTTCTTTTCTTGGTCAAACCTAGGACTAACCTCGATCTTCACATGAAAATATATACCATAATGATATTTTCTAGCTTGTAAGATTTAAGTAGTATATGTGTCTAATTTTTTTAAAAATTGATCATTATGTTAAACATGCGGTATGATGATAGTTTTACATTGAGTGGTCATTCAAGTTTTTATTGAATGATGTTTAGCATGGAGAGAATTCTTGATCGATATGAGAGGTGTTCATATGCTGGTCAAGAAATTTCTACACCAAGTTTGGATTCACAGGTTCTGAACACATAAATAAATAAATATATTTTAGATATGAATCATTGTATATCCTAAATTTGGCTAACTTTTGTTTTCAACTTCTTATTGTTTGTAGGGTGAGTGTTCAACTGAATGTTCGAAGCTCTTGAGGATGATTGATGCTATGCAAATAAGCTTAAGGTTAGAAACTTATTACCAAAGGATCATCCATACATAAATAAACAAATTCTAAATTTTAAAAAATATAATAAATTGATCTTCATTTTTAACTTGTTTGTTTCATATAACAAGGCACTTAAAGGGAGAAGAGATAGATGCTCTAAGTATCAGAGAGCTTCAGGGTCTGGAGATGCAACTTGATGCTTCCCTCAGGAGAACTCGCTCTAGAAAGGTTCTTTATCTTTATCCAAAGAGCATTATCTTACATTTTGTATACATCTATGATCTATGCATAGATCATTTGTACAAAAGTGTTTTGTGTCTAATATTGTTCAGTGTATGTATGCTTATATTTACACAGATATATATAGATATACTACATCTAATTATATTTTTTGGTTTGGAAACACAGAACCAGCTCATGGTAGAGTCCTTAGCACAGCTCCAGAAAAAGGTAATATACTGGTTTATAGACAATTACTCTTTGTTAAGTTAATAAATATGGGATCTTTTGTTGGCATAGGATAAGGAACTCAAAGAACTGAAGAAACAACTAACAAAGAAGGTGAAACGGATGACAAAACCTTTGACTAAGCCTACATACTAGATTTCTATCCTATTTCATGTGGAGTTTTAAGTTTCAGAGACTAGTCTAAAATTTCCCGATTACATATATTGATTTATGTTTGAATGTTAAAAGAATTCCCAATAAAATTATTACCTAGTTATACGAATATTGAATTTGGCAGGTTGAGCAAAGTGAAGACATTGAGCCACAAAACCTTAGCCAAGGGTTAGCCTCATTGGCAACATCACCATGTAAACCACCGCACCTGTTGCCAGGACCTGTTTCTCCCCACCCTCTCTTGTCTATTGGGTATAAATTCTCAATTTTCTATATTTAAATTCCAATTGGCAACGCATATATGAAACTACTAGTTATAATGTGTTAATAACTTAGTATTGATTAATAATAATAGTAAGTTAATGTAGATCAACATCACAAAATTATAATTTGTACTCTCTTCATTTCAGTTTAATTGTCGTTGTAGAGTTAAATTTTTCGTTTCAAAATAAATGTCGTTTTATAGTTTTAATGCAAAATTTATTGATTTTTTATTTAAAATCTATTTTTCTGTTGGTTGAAATGTGGTTAGATGTATTGGTAGTGGTATTTTTATTTTGGGAATATGTAAAATTAAATATTTTCATAATTTGTGTGCTTAAGTTTAAAACGATGATTAAAATGAAACGGAAGGGAGTATATATCCTTGATATTTGTGTAGCCACGTGAATAATGTGTATCGTTTATGTATTACTTATAGAGACACATCGCAAAGGAATGAAGTTGGAGAAGAAGATGCCGGAATCTTAGTTCGCTCGGGGAATACAACGTTGCCGCACTGGATGCCTCGGCTCACTGGAGAGTAGAGGTTAAAGGCCATCTTGGTTTGTTATTTTCAGTTCTTAAATTTTATAGAAACTAAATAACTTCTCGGGCCGGTTTAAGTAGAACCAAACCGAATATCATGAAATATATTCGGTTTTGGTATTCTTAGAACCGGTGTAAGATGCCCCCAAGTTTCAAACTTCGAACTAATTTCAGAAAAATTGTATCTCGAATGTGATATTGTATATTTTATTAATGACTGTGCTTTGCACTTTGTGTTCTTTGTCAGCAACATCAAATATTGCAGGTTTGGATTCAGATAGATTTCCTTTTTTCTACATATATATTTTCATTCTGCATTAAAAAAAAATTGCATCCCCGTAATGTCTTAGACTTTCTAGTTGGCGAGCCTTTTAGATACTCTTGTTGCCAATAACCTTGACTATCATCTACTTCTTCCGTATCTAAATAAATGTTATTTTAACATTTTTCACAAAGATTAATAAAATGAACGAAATATAATTAAGTTTTTATTAATTATACATGTTTGACCAATAGTGTTTGGTATTCTGAGGTCTTGCTTAATACTGATAATAACAAAACAGTAACAATATGCTATAGAAACTGTATGTTGCACAAACAATATGTTCTTATAAATCTAGTTGTTAAAGTGATTTACAGAACAATACATGATTCATTTATATATATATTTTTTAAATAGTATATGATACCTATTCTCTTTGTGTGATCTAAAACCCATTTCTCTCTAACTAACCTCATTCCATGATTATAAGTCGACTACAATCAGCACTATATAAGCTAACTCAGTTAGAAAGAATGTACAGTTTAAGTTTAGTATACTTGCTTGACCAAGATGTTTAATTTTTCCTTTGCAGTTGGACGTATAGAGCAAGGAACGAGAAGCTGCTGGTTTGAAGGCTAGCTTAAATACAT